>JASDQU010109310.1:0-24405 GCA_032191745.1 Picea mariana
CCCCTCGAAGAGGCTTATTATCTGAAATTATCTCTTTTTCAAGGCATTGATTACTTTTCCTGAGGTTTTTCTATGCTATATTGATGTTTGGTTCTTAACAAATTCATTGATCTTCATTACATTATTCCTCAATCAAGCTTGGGTTCCCTAACCACACTACTACACTACTCAACCACCTATCCATTTGGACTTCACAAAGCATCTTCCCATGAGGGATTTCACCATAAGGGGATCACTTTGAGAACTTTATCCAAGAGAGTCTTCCCATGAGGGATTTCATCATAAGGGGACCACTTTGGATTTTATCCATTTGGTTCTTCCTATCAACCATGACATGACATCAATGATACAACTCCCTTTAATATCAACACATCATTATGATACCACTTGGCATCAACCCTTTGACAACAATTACATCAATGACCATATAACCAATAATAAGTATATCAATGATACAAACACATCACTATGACAATACTTGACATCAACTCTTTGACATCAATAACAACATAGTACAACAATTGGTGCCTTCAAAGTCCTCTGATTTAGGACTTTCCTAAGGAACATGATGAATAACATTACTTGCACTATGATCAAACTTATGACTAGATGAAAAATATGATGCCTCATTTACATTACAAGCATTCCCATCGCATTTGTTAGTCCCAAAATAAGAGGTATGTGAACAATTTGTTGATGTCTCAAAAAATAAAATCTTATTTATCTGACGAAGCCATCACTTTTCAATAAGCACATAGAATGATACAAATTCTCACCCTCCCAATGACAATCTTATAACTTTCAGAATGAACTTTTCCCTTCAAAATTTCCCCCTCAAATTCTCCCTCTAAAATCTCCCCCCCNAAAAAAAAAAAAAAACAAATTCCCCTCTATTATTTTCCCTTCAAAATTAAAAACAACGTTTACTATATTAATTCGTTATTTATTGTTAATTACAATATTTTTCATGTTTCTTTATTTATCCCACATTCATTAAACTTAGCAATGATCTATTTAATTTTAGGTATATATGTACACAATCTTCTTCTTTTTTATTTATCCCACATTCATTACACTTAACAGTAATTTATATCATCTTTGTTATATATACACAATGTTGTTATGTCTTTTTACATTGCGTTAAATATTGGGCAGCATTCATTAAATCGATTGGAGCAATCTTCAAGGAAGAAAGATCAATAAGACATTAGACGAGAATCTAGAATTTCAGAGGTTAGTTATTTTTTAAATTCTTAACATTTAACAAAAAAACATTTATAAGATCATTTTTTAATCACGTGAGATTTTTTCATGCGAAAATTATAAAAAAACCCTAAAATTTTTTAGATGTTTTCTAATTTTTTGTAAAAAAATCATAACTTTTCTAAAAAAATAGACCTTTTTCAAATAAATTTTAACAAAATTCTTAGGATTTTTCAAAAAAATAAAAATATAATTGGTATACTTTTTATAAAAATGTTATAGTTTTTGTTGTTTTTTAATAAAAAAAAAAATATAATTTTGGCCCATGGTGAGTAGTGGGCATGATGTCCCTCAACACAAGACCATGATTTGACCTATGGGGTTCTCACCCCCCCCCGCGGCCAAGCCTTGGTCGTGGGGGTAGCGAGCCTTGGTCCTGGCATCACCCCAGTAACCCCATGGGTCAAAAACAATTAATTTTTTTTCAGTTTAATTTTTATGGTCTATGATGTTTTTTAAATTTATTATAATGTAAACATTTCCTAGACCTAATTTATTTTTTTATTCTTTCATATAGAACAAATGGCAGGAAAGAAAAATATATGTGAATGTATTTGGATCACAACCTTGAATAATGGCATACAAAATTGCAACTAGGACCTCCATGAATGCTAGCCAACAAATTGATAGAACATTTGTTCCAATTCAAACACCTGACATGTCAAGGGCAATGAAGAATGTTAGAGAGAGGAAAACTGTGGAAGGTGAAAACAAACTGCAATATTCTTGGTTTGTTAAAGACAAACAAGGTAACAATGGAGAACATTTATATTTGTATTGTGTCGATTTTGAACATGTGAAAGGAAATTAGCAGCCACTTCGCTTGCTACGAGATATATGTTTGGTGCCATACGTAGATATTGTTTATGCAATCGTGAAATAAGCCAGGACTTATAACAATATTAAATATTGTTTGAAATTGAGCAATTATAACAGGGTTGAATGTTTTATAGAATTAAGTGCATCTATTATTGAAGACATTGAGAAGGGAAATGTAAGTTTGTTTATTTTTATTTTTGTATCCTATATTAATTTTAGTATCATGTTAATTTTTTAATTTTATTTAACACGGAAATGTTATATTTTATTTTTATAGGATTTTGTTGAACGAATTCCACGTATATTAGTGAGAATTCACTCTACAAAGAAAATTACCATGGAAGTCACCAATGTATTTCATATTGATAAGGCACAAGAAGGAAGGAAAAAGAAACAAAAAGTAATAGAGATTGAAGCTGCAAGACTAGATAAACAAGAACATGAAAGAAGAAAGAAAAGTCTGCATTCTAGAAATCCTAAAAAGGTTACATTTGAAGATGAGGAAACTCCAAATGAAGATTTTGTTGAGATTAGTCTCAATCAAGTTATCACTCATTCTTGCAAGAAGAATAAACAAGAGAAACGAAAAAGAGTGATGGTTAGAGATGATTTCATCCATATTGATTATGAAGAAATAGTTGATTTAGATGAAACCCATTTAAATTATAAGATGAATAAAGAAAATGTTTTTGATGATGAACAAACCATCGTTAGCTCTGAATATTATAATGAAATTCCTAAAGGTAGAAGAGAAATAATAACACCGGGTGGTGATCTAAAGGATGGTATTATGAAAACAACACAAAACGTCATTCGAAATAGATTGAGGACGGAAAAATTAGTTGATGATGGCCATACATTTCTGTTGAATGTGAAGAAGCTTTATAAACCCATAGAAGGACAATAAAAATATCAAATTAGAAAATCACATCACTTGCATGTTCACAATTTGAAAGCATTGATTAGGTACAATCCATATGAACATGTGGTTGACTACCTAGTTCTTATTGACCCAATGGAAGTTACTAGAAGGGATGAATTTGATAGATCAAAATGTTTTGACTACAAATATTATGTGATTGGAGGAAATCATTTTGTAGAGGCTAGAAGAGAATTGATGCGAGAATATCCCAACAATCCTCTTTTTGAGACAGTCAGATGCATAATTTATGTTGGTTTATCAGATTCAGAAGAAAAATTATTAGCATGGGATCATAACAAAAATAATGAGTACAATATGTCCATGACTTTCATTCAAAGGGTGAGGTTTATTCATAATGAGTTTTCTAAAATATGTCGCGGGGAGAGATAAAATGTTGATGTGAATTTTTGGAAGCAATGTTGTATGGAAATACGCTTCCCAATTGATGATTAAAATGAAAAAGGAAAAAATTGCAAAGGAAGTGATGTATTAAGAGTTGTGGATAGTTATTTTAAATTGGGATTTAGAACTGGAAAAGTATGGGATTTGATACATGAGATATTCATCCTATGGGAAAATATTGGTATAAAAAATTAGAGAGTTAAGAAGGTTAAACCCTTAATATGTAGCACAAGTAAGACAGGTCCTAAAATCAAGAATCTGTCAGAAAATATGACTATAACAGCTTGGAGAATGATACAAGGAGTGAAGGATGGGAAACTTATCATAGATATATTATCATGTGTAAGGTCGAGTGAATTTTCAATATAATAAATGTGTGATGAATTTAAAAAGTAAGTTTGTTGAGTTATTTTTATTTACGTTAGGACAAGAAAATTAATTTTTTCAGTTTAACATATCAATGTTCTAAGTATTTTATTATATTTATCATTATAACATTATTTATTTATTTTATTTAGTCACAATGTGTATATGAGAATACAAGAGGAAATGGTTAACATGTTGAATGAAGAGAGTTGGGATGATGTTAAACTCACCTATCCATATTCAAGCTCTACAACAGTATTGAAACATTTTTTTGTTGCATTCAAAAAGGTATGTTGATTTATTACATTCATTTTATTCGTTTGTAGATTAATTTATTTCTATTGTATTAGCTATATCTATATATAACTATATGTTTGTTTGCTTCATTAAAGATGCCAAATAATAATGTAGATGGAGTACCTTAAACCTTCAAAGAATTTATTCAAAATGCCAAATTTGAAAGAGAAAGAAGGAGACGTGTTTTAACTGTTGAACTTGATGACACCCTTGATCACTACATTTGGAATGGGATCGACGGTGTTCAATATAAAGTGATATTAGGTGATTGTGAACAAATTGCAAATATTATTCCTAAAAAAGAATACTCCCTAGTCATCGTGGATATCCCTCATGGTTATAATATCCAAAACATGGGATATAATATTGAGCCTTATACTTACCAAGCTTTCAATAAAGTGGTTATGGGATTTATGGAAGTCACAATATCATCGTTTTGAAGATTTATGGTTTTTCATTTAGACACACAACAAGGATTAGTACAATCAAGCTTCAAGGGAAAATAAAATACAAGGATGCAACTTATTTGGTAAGATATTGAAATTGCATGTTTAGTGATTAAGATTACAAAACAATTTTATTGATTCACAAGTTAATTGCATTTGCATTTATTTGTGTTACAGGAACAAGCCTGATATTCATAGATCCAATAGAGAACTATTTACACGTGCTATTGAGAGTATACATCTTGCAACCTGGACAAAAGATGATTATTATAATTCTATTATTGTCAATGTAAAGAATGGAGGGAAGCATAGTAGTTTACCGATTTACAATGTTGTGGTTAAAAAGCTAACATATGAAGAAAAGAATTTGAAGGGAGATATGTTTAACATTTATCAAAAACCACAAGCATTAATTAATTAACTTATAGATACATTTTTAAATGAAGGAGATTGAATTTTGGATTTGTTCTCGGGTTCAGGTAAGAATTACGATCTAACATTTATGAAATCATACTTCAATCTTTATTATTTTTAATTTATTTCATTTTATATTATTTAACTTAATTATTTATTTTGTATTTGGTTATTAGTGTTGGAAGATTGGTTGTTGTCATTGATGTCAACCCTAGTCATGGGTTTTGGACCACAAGATTGATAAAGGTATTTGGACATGAAGGACAATGCACATGCATATAAAACACCCATGAATGGATAGTATACATCATGTTGTTTCCAGTGGTATGTGGCACGTCACATGGATCCTCATGGTTGAGGAGAAATGAATTTTTGAAGATGACAAAGTATATTGAAGAAGGAAGTACATGTAGGCCCTGAAGATAATTAAAGAAAAGAATTACAAAATAAGAAAGTGTCAGGTCAGCCCTAATGTTAAAATAAAGTGACATAAATGGTATAAATAAACATCATTATACATTCATTTTGATACAAGTTAAATTTCAGAGGAAATAATAAGTAAAAGAAGGCCGGATTTCAAGGGAGGATGAAGTCTTTTGGTGATGTGTTCTAAGGTATGTTATTTTCAGGTCATCTTACCATTTTTTCTATAACTTTTTTTCTAGAACAATTTAGATGGTGAAATCGGTATGGTATTGCGAAGACATATCAAGGTACCTCTGGTAAAAATTTGAGCTCTTGATTCGCTATAATTATGGAGATACACTCTGTGGAAGATAGGGTTTGTGACCAGTCCTGAAGCTAGTCAACAAACAAGTGTTCCGGGTAAAACAGTCATAAATTCTTCATACCGAATCCAAATGAAGTGGAACCAATTCCATTAGAAAGAGTATGGACTGTAGTTTCTTTTGTACAAGTTTCATAATCAGATGTTAATTATTGAGCGCGGGGCATTCTATGCAAGTTCACTCTCCTGAATATACCAGAATTGAATAAATTCTACCATTCTTTCTATAACCTGTTTTTGGGGAGGATTCAAGGAGTGAAAATTGGAGGAGTTTCAGAGAATACATTGAGTAATATTATCTACAAGATCAAAGTACTCCAAGAATTGAAGAATTGCAGAAATTGAAGAAGTGTCAGGAAGCATTATCAAGTTCTATGTAATGATTGGTTGATGGTGATAATTTAATGTAAAGTTGTATTATCTCTCATATATTCTTGGGTGGAAGGGAGGGGCAAGGATGGAGAGTTAAAATCTCTCTTGATATTGGAGGATTGTGTCTTCCTCTTGGAGGTTTATCCCTCCCTTCACATTTGGAAGCTGTAGCTATCTTTGGAAGTCATTACTTCCCTTGAAAAATAAACTATTAATTATTTCTCATATATTGTGCATGGTGATTTATGGTGTATTGGTGTAACTTTTATACTATTGTTCATTGCTCATTGGATATAGTTTAATGGTTTAAGTATAAGTTGAAAAAGTTTTTAAATTGTACTTGATACTGATTCACCCCCCTCTCAGTATCAACAATTGGTATCAGAGTGGATTACCTTCAGTACAGTTTAACCACTAGAAGGAAGATCCTAAGAAGAAATGGAAGAAAAAATTCCAAATGGGATACCACCATTTGATGGAAGCAATTTTGAATACTGGAGTAATAGAATGGAAAATTACTTGAAAGCTCTTGGGGCAGATGTTTGGTTCTCAGTTGCTTCAGGATACAATGCTTTGAAGAATTCAAAGATTGCAGCTCAGAAGGAAGCAAAAAGGAACAACAAATTGGCAATAGATACCATCCTAGATGGATTGACAGATTCAGTGAAATCCAAGGTGGGATCATGTGCATCATCAAAAGATCTTTGGGACAAGCTACAAGACCTTTATGTAATGGAAGACGCAGAAGAAGAAGAAGAAGAAAAAGTTGAAGCAAATTACAACATCTCAGATTTCAAAGAAGAAAATAGAGGTCAGTTATTTTTCTTTAATTGTGAAGGAGTAGGTCATGTTGAATTTGAATGTCCTCATCCAAGGATTGAAAGAAATGACACTAAAGAAGAAAATTATGAAGAAAAAATTATTCAACGAGAAGATGAGAATCTTAAAAAATTGAAGCATGTTGAGATTGAAAATAGCAAGCTCAAAGACACGCAAAGAAAACTAAGAAGTGAATTGGGTAGTTATGAAAAGACAGTTGTAAGCTTGAAGAAACAATTAGAAGACTTTGAGAAACTAAGAGAAGAAACCATTTCCTTGAAAACTCTACTTGAAGAAGAAAGAAGAATAGGAGAAGTAAAGAATGTCCAAATCATGAAGAAAGAAGATTGTAAGAAACTTGAACTAGAAGTTGTCTCATTGAAGAAGAGCTTAAGAAACTCTCAAATGCCAAAAGACTTAACACATCTTGGATGCAAGGGTGAAACTTCATACAAAGAATATGCAAATACCAACAAGAAGGTTGAAGAAAGAGCTACACAGACAGTTGATGAAAAGTGGACCAGGATACCAAAAAGAATGAATGATTACAAAAGAGATGAATATCCAAGAAGACCTCCTACCTTCAGGAATCAAATAAGATTCAATCAATATGAAGGAAACTACAGAAGAATAGATCATGAACCCAGATGGACTACATCACAAAGAAGCCCACTTACTCCAAGGTATCAAAATTTATTTCTTGGTCATTGTTATACTTGCAAAAATTTTGGACATAAGGCAATTAATTGCAGAATCAATGAAAGGAACACATACACAAGAAACATGAATGGTGCAAATAGAAGATATGGAAATAATCATGGATTTGTCAACAAAAGTTATAATTCATTTTCCCCATTGATGGAAAAAATTATTGCATGCTACAAATGTAATTATCTTCGTCACAAAGCACGAGATTGGAGATATATGAATGAAGATGTCTCTATGCCAACCATAGTATGGAGAAGGAAAGAGATTCCAAACAATGAAGATTGTCGAATAGCATTGATCGTTGAAAAATGTAAAGAAGAAGATGAATGTTACATAGACATTGGATGTTCTTCACACATGATCGGGGATCAAGACAAATTCATCAACTTGAAAAGAAAGGGTGGCAATGTTGCATTTGGAGATGAATCATCTGCCAAAATACTTGGAGAAGGTGTAGTAGATCTTGGAAGAAAAAATGTAAAAGAAAAGAATGTTCTATTGGTTGAAGGCTTGAATTATAATCTACTCAGTGTTAGTAAAATGTGTGATCAAGGATACACTCTTACGTTTGATTCCCGAAAATGTAAAATCAGAGAAAATAACTCAGGAAGATTAGTTGCAACTGCAACAAGAAGACCGAAAAATATATACATCCTAGACATGAAGAAGAGAGAGAAGAAAGAAGCCACACAAAAGGATTCTAAGGAAGAAAAAGTCTCAAAGACCAAAAATAAGGATGAAGTATTATTGAGTGCCACATGTTCAGGGGGAGCAGCCCCAAATAAGAGAGTTACATTTTTCCATTAAACTCAGGGGGAGCAGCCCTAACCTTTGCCATTGATGTCAAAGGGGGAGAGAAATTGGGATCATGATGATAGGGGGAGCATGAGTGTTGCCATCAATGAAAAAGAGAGAGATTGTTGTAAGATTGGTTGTTATCTTTGATGTCAACCCTAGTCATGGGTTTTGGACCACAAGATTGATAAAGGTATTTGGACATGAAGGACAATGCACATGCATATACAACACCCATGACTGGATAGTATACATCATTTTGTTTCCATTGGTATGTGGCACGTCACGTGGATCCTCATGGTTGAGGAGAAATGAATTTTTGAAGATGACAAAGTGAATTGAAGAAGGAAGTACATGTAGGCCCTGAAGATAATTAAAGAAAAGAATTGCAAAATAAGAAAGTGTCAAGTCGGCCCTAATGTTAAAATGAAGTGACATAAATGGTATAAATAAACATCATTATCCATTAATTTTGATATAAGTTGAATTTCAGAGGAAATAAGAAGTAAAAGAAGGTCGGATTTCAAGGGAGGATGAAGTCTTTTGGTGATGTGTTCTAAGGTATGTTATTTTCAGGTCATCTTACCATTTTTTCTATAACTGTTTCTAGAATGATTCAGATGGTGAAATCGATATGGTATTGAGAAGACATATCAAGGTAGCTCTGGTAAAACGTTCGGCTCTTGATTCGCTATAATTATGGAGATACACTCTGTGGAAGATAGGGTTTGTGACCAGTCCTGAAGCTAGTCAATAAACAGGTGTTCCGGGTAAAACAGTCATAAGTTCTTCATATAGAATCCAAATGAAGTGGGACCACTTCCATTGGAAAGAGTATGGACTGTAGTTTCTTTTGTGTGAGTTTCAGAATCGGATGTTAATTATTGAACGTGGAGCATTCTATGCAAGTTCACTCTCCTGAATAGACCGAAATTGAATAAAGTCTACCATTCTTTCTATAACCTCTTTTTGGGGAGGATTCAAGGAGTGAAAATTGGAGGAGTTTCAGAGAATACATTGAGTAATATTATCTACAGGATCAAAGTACTCCAAGAATTGAAGAATTGCATAAATTGAAGAAGTCTCAGAAAGCATTATCAGGTTCTATGTAATGATTGGTTGATGGTGATGATTTAATGTAATGCTTTATTATCTCTCATATATTCTTGGGTGGAAGGAAGGATCAAGGATGGAGAGTTCAACTCTCTCTTGATATTGGAGGATTGTATCTTCCTCTTGGAGGTTTATCCCTCCCTTTACATTTGGAAACTGTAGCTACCTTTGGAAGTCATTACTTCCCTTGAACAATAAACTATTGATTATTTCTCATATATTGTGCATGGTGTATTATGGTGTATTGGTGTAACTCTTATACTATTGTTCATTGCTCATTGGATATAGTTGAATGGTTTAAGTATAAGTTGAAAAAGTTTTTAAATTGTACTTGATATTGATTCACCCCCCTCTTAGTATCAACATTTAGGTACAACACTAGTGTGTTGCATATAGAAAGAAAGAAATTGCATATCCATTGAAAGTGACCCACTACAATGCGGTTTTATTCAGCAAAGAATTAATATTATTCCATCTCTTCCAGATGAAATGCAAGAAATTGGCTTGAGGAAATTATATTTCAATGAATCAAATGTGGAAAATTTGTCAAAGAAACATCAAGTACCACTAGGAGTATTGATTAGAAAGGATCACTTTGGAGAACTTGTGGAAATCAAAGACCCAATGGAAGAGCAAAATGACTCAATGGAAGGAAAAAATGATGTCCAAGAAGATGATAATGTGTCTGTTGAGAATGACGAATTTGGAAGATATGATATTATTGATTAGTTTTAATATTCCCTTGAAAACAATACTCAGTTTTGCAAATTTTTATGACCTATAACTATAATGTTTTGACTTTTAGATTTTAAAATAAGAATGAATATGTATTTATTGTTGTTTTATGATGAATCTTGTTTATTAATTTATTTTTACTTTTTTTTGTATGTGAATCACTAGACTAGAGAAAATGACATTAAATGTTGTCATTTTTACTTCAAATGTATCATAATATGAAAATAATTGTTAATTTTTTTTTTTTTAATTTTCAATTTTTTGGTTCAATTATGTCCATAAAATTGTTTTATTTGACATTTTATTTTAAATGGGTAGGTACCAAAATGTATAGGTTTTTTATTATATATGGCTTTAAAATGTATATTTTTTTGCTAAATATTTTAAAATAGTGTTATTTAACTACAATTATTTTCTATGTGTTGAAGTATAGGTAAACAATGTATTAAAAATTATATTTTCCACTATATTTAAAAAGTATGGAACCATAAATTAATTGAGACACAATTATATGAAAAATCTTAATTTCAAAAAACTAAATGGTATACAACATTTTTAACATTGAAAAAAACATGGAAAATTTATTAAAAACACCGTTGAATTTTTTTTTTTAATAGATGAAAAAACACCGTTGAAAAAAAAATAAAACAATTTGAAAATAGATGAAAAAATAAGCATTTAAAAAAATAATGTGGATACATTATGCATAAGAAGATTTAAAATATCAAAAAACAACCTAAAAAGGGAGGGGGGGTGCTACCGATAGCACAACTTTTAAAAACGAGGTAAAAAAGTGACCCCCAAAAAAATAAGAAATATGTAGAGTTCTCGTTAAGTTGGTAACTATGTTCTAAATGTTTTCTATTTGTTTTCAATACGTTCTAAATGTTTTCTATTTGTTTTCAATACATAGTGTATAGTTCCCTATTGAAATAGACTAGTACTTGTGGTAACTAATAATCTTGGGCGTGATATCATGGTTTCGCTATCTTTAATAGCATATTCACATGGTTCATTATTTCATATACAATCATATATGATATGAGCATATAATTCTTGCTGACAACTTCTATCGATGATACATCTTGATCAGTTTAATGGGTGACACCATGATTTCATCATTCTCCTTATAAAATCATTCATTTTCAAGTGATTGTTGAGTCATAGTAGTTAATGGTTACTAGGTTTTCCTACTTCGAGGACGTCGAACCTTGAAGAGGGAGAGAAAATAGCTTGAATGAATGTTTTTTTTTTTAAGGAAGAAGATCCTTGTTCTATCTTGCTACTTTAAAATTTTGCAAAGAATTGTTTTTTCACATTCCAATAGTTATTGAGAAAAACATGATCATTTATTGTTTAATATTTTGGCTTATGTATGTAATGGTAAATGGTTGGATTTCATTTGCATGTGACTGTTTGAATGGTGAAACTTGCTAGGAGGATTCCTTACATGATTGAGTGACTTTGTATGTCACCACATAAACTAATTAAAGGCTTACATGCTCAAGGAAATTTGAAATGAATCGAATGGGAACTTGGCATCTGATAGGGTGACTATATAAATTCCATAATATGCCAACCTTGTTGTTAAAATAAGAGGAAATGATAATCATGAAACATTTGGTATCGAACACTCATAGTACTAATGATCCTTATAGAGTTAGCTTAGGCTGACAAAATTAACTAAGTAGATCCATGTCCTAGATGGATGTTTCATAATAAATTTGTGCTTTAGAGATAAAAGCTAGTAATTATGAAAGATAGTAAATTTGATTTTATTGATGAATCGTGATAGTTATTTACCCTGCATGTGATATGTGTTGAAAGGATTATCATGTTCATGATGCTATGATATATGTGGTTCCATTCCAACTATTATGTTAATGTAGTTTTATATTGTTATATATTTGATAAAGATATGTGGAGGTTATATTTCTTATGATAATATCTTCGGAAGTGATGACATCATGTAATTCTGTGGAAATATTTATGCTAAGATGTTTCATGATGACATGCGGAAGAATGTGGTGATGACAATGATGTTGTATTTTCATGATGATATGCAAGAGTTAGCATGTGGATTCTTTCTTTGAGATGTTGATATGATGACTAATGCATTGATTGCATGTTATGATGTGATTATTGTCAGGTTATCCACAAGTGGGCCTAGAGGGATGATTTATTTGATGATCTTGTGGGATCCCATAACCACGAAGGATAATATTACAAGGAAACATCTTATGGGCTAGAGATAATTCAATCTACTACTTATGAAATTAATTATTATTCCTTGTATTAGAGTTGTGATGCCAGAGTCCCGAAGAATGGATAGAGCATTGATCACCAATGGTATTGTGGGATTGGACTTCGTCGATGTCCGGGCCTATACCTGGTTGTTGTGGAAATATTTTAGGTCGGAATTTTGAGATTCATGATGTACGTGAGTACAAATCTAGATGTATGCTTGGGAAGATGAGGCCTCAAGCTTGGGCTTCGAATAGACTGATAGGATTTGTGCTAAGTTCCATTGAAAATGATAGCTAGAGAGTACTCATGTTTCCTCAGTGTTGTAATGTGGTCGTTCGATGTTTATTGTAGTCACTCGGATGGCTTATACTAGTCTAATAGAGGGTGTTGTGGAATATGCTAGAGCTAATATAGGGTGTTGTGGAAGATATGGTGATTTAATTAAAAACTATAAGTAACATAATCAAAACTAACTTTGGGACAAAGTTCCTTGAAGGAGGGGTGTATGTCATACCCCATATTATTATTATTATTATTTTATATAAATAATAATAACATGAATATAATAATTAACCTAAAGTTGTCATAATAGGTACTTATATAAATGAATAATAATATAGAAGTATATAATAACTATCTTAAAGGGGGAATAATAAGTACTTATTAGGGATATTTGTTAATAAAATAAAATGATCAAATAAGTAATAGTGATTGATGGAGAAACCCTAAAATATAATAAATAATTAAATAATGTACCTTAAAGGGATTGGGTTCTTTACCACGGATGGACTCTATACAAAGAGGGGGAAAAAAAAGAAATGGACATCTCCCTTTGTTTGAGTTGTAGAGAGGGAAATATTAGAGAATCTTAGCATAGTAGTGGATTGAGGGCTCGGGGATGACCTGCTACTAAGAATTAAGGTAGAAAGTTATACAGTTGGGTGGAGAGTCATCCCCCACTTTTTGTTGTAGTTTTCGGGTCAATGATCAAGGTATGGATACATTCCTCAAGTCAGCGGTCACAGCTAAGATGGGTTCTTCACCATAGGTAAGTTCCTCGGCTCTCACTACTCCTCTCAATAAGAATTTTAATGAAGAAACAATGGTTATTTGGATTAATTTATGGTAATTTTGTATTTCCTTTAGTAGATCCAGTTATTACATGAGTAAATTTTTGCTTGTATTTTCTTTAGTAAATTGGGCCATTACACTATAAAATATCATTCTATTGATAATAGTTCCCATTGATATGCACTAATATTCATGTTAGATAAGAGTATGTCAATTGCCAAAATTCCATAATTTGTAGGTGTCTTAGCTGACATTAGTTTAACAACCTAATGCTCAGTACTTCAAATGTGGATCCTTTGAGAACGAGAAATATTTAAGCTTTTAAAGTGATTTTGTTTATGAAAATGCATTATCTGGTATAAATTGTTGGTATGGTGCTCAGTGGAAAAGAAAAATATCCATATTGGTCAAGAAATATCAAGCATATTTTGATCTTTAATGATCTTTGGGATGGCATTTATGATGGATATACTGCACCTACAAAACCTACAAAAGATAACGATCTTTCCATATGGACTGATAAAGATAACAAAGCATATGCCTTGATTGCTTCTTCTGTAAATGAAGAGGTGAGTTGTCACATCAAATCTATACAAAATTCTTGGGGTGAATTGAAGAAGTTGAAAGATTTGTATGCTTCACATTCATAATTGGAGCTAATATGATTGTAGTTGAATCTCTTCAAACTAGAGTTGAAGGATAATGATCTCATGGATTTAGCATATGAAATTAAAGCCATCATGCACAAAATTGATGTTGCTAGTGTGGAAATAGGAATTTATCTCATGGTCTTCATCAAGGCCCTCTACCCCACATATTCTCACTATCTTAAATCACTTCAAGATAGTAACCAATTGAATTCCCTCTATTTTGAATCTTTAGTGGAGAAAATTGCAAAATGTGAGAAGGATTTTAGGAAGAAAACAACTCATCCCATCGAAGAGACTATGTTCCTTGCTCAAAAAAGGAAGAACCAATCACATGAATCTTCTAGAGGAGAAGGCAGTAAGAGAGGATAAAGAAAGAAGAATTAATAGGAAGGGGAGTAGGAACAATCAAGGTGAGATATTGTATCTTTATTATGTTCATTGTGGAAAGAATGGACATGAAGCAAAGACATGTAGGATCATGTGGGAGAAGATCAAAGAAAGACACAAAAAAAGGGAAGAAAAAGGTAAATCCCCTAAATCTGCTCATTTTGTTGTTTCTCATTGCAATATTGGCATAAATGAATATTTATTAAAAACTTCATTTAATTCTTAGGGAGATGCATGGTTGCTTGACATTGGTGCTACTTTCCACATGGAATTTCGGAAAGATTTATTTGAAGAATTTAATGAAAATGTAGAGGGTGAACTATACTTTGTAGAGAGATAGAGTCTCAAACCTATAAGAATTGACACCATAAAGCTCAAATTTCCTAGATTCATATACTTTATTTTTCATGATGTTCTCTATCTTATTGATTTGTGAAGGAACTTTTTGTCTCTTATGCACATTCGATAGCAAGGCCATTCCATTCACTTGTTCGATGGAAAATTTGAAATAATGAGTTCTTCCAACAACATGGTCGTTGAGAGAAGATGAGAGGATGAAAAATTGTTGAAGTTGAAAGGGACATCTACATGGGCACAAAATTATGCATACCTTTCTCACTATGATGAAGGTACAGTGTCTTCCAGTATCTTGTGGCATGCAAGATTTGGACCCATAAACTATGATAGTCTTAGTATGTTGAAGAGAAATGGTGTTTTTGGTTTGCATACCATTCCAAGGAATTTGAAGCAATGTGAGGCATGTAACCTTGGTAAACATAGTAAACAACATTTTCATGATTCCACTTCAAGAGCATGTAGAAATCTAGAGTTGATACACTTTGATTTGTGTGTCCCGATGCATGTTGCATCTAGATTTGAAAATAAATATATCATGAATTGTATTGATGATTACACAAGGATGTATTGGGTTTATTTGTTGAAACATAAATATCAAGCATTTGAAATATTTAAAAACTTTCATGTATGAACTGAAAATGAACCACAATCTTGTATTGGAACTCTTAATATTGATAATGGAGGGGAATATACTTCTAATGAGTTTGAAATCTATCTTCACCAACATCGGATCAAGCGTCAAACCATTGTTCCATACAATCCTCAACAGAATGGCATTGCACAAAGAATGAACATGACACTCTTGAATATGGTACATTCAATGTTATTTTTCAAGAATGTGAAGTTGATGTTTTGAGCTGATGTATTTTTGTATGCAGTGTAAGTGTGAAACAAAATTCCATGTCGTGCTCTTCGGAACAAGACTCCTTATGAAATGTGGTATGATTTCATTCCTTCAGTGAGGCGTCGGTATTTTGTTCCACTTGTTATGTCTTATTTCATAAGGAGAAAAGAAGCAAACTAGGTGAAAGGAGTTGAAAGTGCATCTTCTTGGGGTAGTCAAATAGCACCAAGGCATATCATATTTACAATGAGGTAAACAAAAGTTCATTCTTTCCAAAGATGTGGTTTTTCTTGAATCCACTAGGAATGACAAGAATATTCCACATCTTAAAGGGGGATCCCTACCTTGGATCAATCTCTAGAATCATCTTTTGAAGTGTCATCTCCCCCTCATGTAGAAGATCTGACCACTTCATTAGAATAGGAAGTTTAGTTGGATGATATGATTGAGATGATTGAAAGGATGAACCTTGATGGGAATGCAACGCCATCTAAATCAGTAGAGAAACCTAGACCATCACAGAAAGGTCTGAAGTGGGTCATAAAGACACTTGAAAGTATCCATCCTCATGAGGTTGGAAAGATGGGAACTAGAAGCTCAAACAAATGATGGAGGTGATGTAGAAACCGATTTAGGTGATGTAAAAGATAACATTTCATATGATTGTGAATTGAATTTATCTACTAACATTGAACCAACTTTCGTTTAAGAAGGTGCTTCTCATGATAAGTGGAAAGAAGCCGTGCAGAAGGAGTATGTTGCTCTCATCAAGAATGGGACATGGAAATTGGTGGAACCTCTATTTGGAACCAAACCAATTGGTTGTAGGTGGGTCTACAAAAACAAGTACAAATGAGATGCCTCACTTGAATTTAGATGTCAAGGATTGGATTTTTTTTAATTATTCAAATTGTGTTACCATGTAAATATATTTTATTAGAAGAAAAGTATAAACTCTTATTGTGCAACTCTAGGAGACCTTACCTTAGTGTGTTATATTGAAAAAAGAAAAAAGGGTCAACGAGGGATCAAATGTTATTGTGATATTTAGATTTAAATATGTGAATGGTCATTTTTTTTTAGAAGGTGGTAAAATTTATAATAATTTAGTGATCAATGATGAGTGAGAGATTTAGATTTAAATGTGAGAATGGTCACTTTTTTTTAGAAGGTGATAAAATTTATAATAATTTAGTGGTGAATAATGAATGAAGATAGAAATTATTGGCTCATCATCATGATTTGGGAAAATGTATTTGGGTTTTTTTTAGAAGGTGATAAAATTTAAAATAATTTAGTGGTGAATAATGAATGAAGATAGAAATTATTGGCTCATCCTCATGATTTGGGAAAATGTATTTGGATGTAAGTTGTTAACCTATTTTTCTTACCATGGAGAATGATAAGCTCATAAATAATCAGAGATTGTTTTAAGTGTTACTTTTAAGTGTTACTCTAGAACCAAAAAATGTTTTCAACCAAGATATCATTCACAGAAAAACATATTTACTAAGCAGAAATTACCTCATGTATCTCATGTATGAGATTAAGTGTTTTCTAGTAATATCTGACCTTCATCTCATAATTACATGATACCAAATATTACCCAAGTTTGCAGAGAGGAAGAAGAAAGAGTACCAGTGAGGAAGAAGAGTACCAAATGCATAACACTCTCAATCATTTTTTTTAAATTAAGATTATACAGAAAATTTTCTTCTAAATTGATCAATGTTGTACTGAATGGTATGGTATAGCTGGCAGTGGCGAGAACATTGAAACCCTGATTGAATTCAGCATGTATGTATCTTCAAAATGAGAGTATCGATTTTTTCGTATGGGACAATTACAACTGATATATACCCCGGCACTCTATGAACACGCAGACAGGCCATTCCATTTGTGATCTGCGGTATATGAAGAGTGTTGAAATATTGGATCTTTCCAATACTAGATTGATTTTTCCGATTGGATTGAGTCTTTCTGAATCTGATTATTTCCAATATTGGACTGATTCTTTCCAGTTCTGATTATTTCCTTTCCTGTAAATATTTCCGATTATATTCTGGTTATTTCCGTTCCTATAAATTGATCCGTTATATATGTACCTATACAGATTCATTGTAATAATAAGTGAGAAAAATCATTCTTCTCGAAATCTGTTTATCAAGTTGGTATCAGAGCTGCAGGGCGTCATCCTCCTTGGTATGTGACCCTGTTTGAACGGACTGCATACACCTCTGTTCGAGGGTCGATTTCCTTTTGAAGGTTCATCTCCTCTGCTCGTGGGTGGTTTTCCCTCTATTCGAGGGCTTTTTTTCTCTCTGTTCGTTGGTCAATTTTTTATTTTTTTTTCTGAAGGTTCGGCTTTGCTACTCAGCGCTCACTCTGCCTCTGTTTGTGGGTTCTCTTGGCTCTTTCGTGGTGTTCTGTATCGTTCTCCCCTCTACCCAGAAAACTGCTCAAAGGTCGGCTCTCCTCTTATTTGTTGTGCCCCCTTCTTTGCATATCATGTTGTCAGCTCTCTCTGCCCAGAAAATCGCTCAGGCAGCCAACCAGTCTTCTCAAAGCGACGAAACTTGACTCATTTGTATCCCTCATTGAACCATGGCAAATTCAGATTCTGAATCATTTGGGAATAAATTTGCTCCCATTATTATCCAATCTAAAGGTTCATCGTTTAAAGAAGGGATTGTACTCGATGAAACAAATTATGATATGTGGTCTCAAATCATGGAGATGCATATTGCTGAGAAGGAGAAACTCTCCTTTATTCGTGGCACTTCACAGCCACCTTTCGAGAAGGATGATGGATATGAGAAGTGGTATGCAAACAATCAAAAGGTCAAGAGATGGTTGTTGATGTCTATGTCCCCAGAGATTATGAAGCGATACATTCTCTTACCCACCGCTCGAGATATTTGGAAATCTCTTTATAAAGCCTTTTATGATGGAGCCGGTGAATTACAAATTTTTGTCTTGAATCAGAGGGCTTTCTCTGCCAAACAGAATGGCAGAACACTCTCTGTGTATTATGGAGAATTAACCGAGATTTTTAGTGAGTTAGATCATCGTGATAAGGTGATCATGGAGAATGCAAAGGATGTTGAATCTTACCAAAAATCAGTTCAGCGACAAAGGGTGCACATTTTTTATGATGGATTAGATGGTGACTTTGAACAAATCCGTGGTGAAATTTTGAGAAAGGATCCTATTCCCGAACTAGAAGCATGTTATGCACCGGTCCGCCATGAATCTGTTCGACGCGCAACGATGAATGGAGAACCAGAAAAAAATGAAGCTTCAGCCATGGCGACTCGAAACCAATCTAATCAGAACCAGCCTCCTCAAAACCAGCATGACCAAACAAGGCCCAGCCATCCTAAGACCACTATTGGTGTTGATAAATCCTCCTACAAATGCATTCATTGCCATCAAACTGGTCATACCAAAAGTCACTGCTTTGAACTTGTGGGGTATCCAGACTGGTGGGATCATAGTTGTGATTCACGAAAAGGAAGTCCAAAAAACCCTCCAGTGCTGCAGTTATTGAAACAAGGAAAGAGGATGATGTTGTGGGACAGATCTCGGCATTAGCAGCAACGGCAGGTAATGGTGGTAAGGTTTTAAATATGTCTACACTTTTTTTTAATAGTGCATGGATAATTGATTCCAGTGCTACATATCATATGACATTTGATTCTAGACAGCTCTCACCCCTTAAACCGTCCTCACAAAAATTTGTTTCCACTGCCAACGGTTCTTCGGCCCCAGTTATTGGAGAAAAAACCTTGCCTCTCACTGATACTTTGAATCTAGATTTTGTTTTAGTTGTTCCATCTTTGGATTATAACTTGTTGTCAGTTTCCCAAATAACCATTGCCTTACTTTGTGTTGTAATTTTTTGGCCTGATTTTTGTGTGTTTAAGGACATCCAAACGAGGCAAACGATTGGTTGTGGTGTTGGGCGAGGGAAGTTGTATTACTTGGACTTGGTGTCAAAGAGTTTGGACAAATTGCGTCAAGCTTTCACACTGGATGGCTCTGAGGGGGAGAAGAGGAAATCTGAAATTTGGTTATGGCATCGACGTCTGGGGCATGCTTCCTTTGGTTACCTAAAGAAATTATTTCATAGTTTATTTGCAAAATTTGATGTTTCTAGTTTCCGATGCGATGTTTGCAAACTTGCAAAAAGCCATCGTGCTTCATTTCCATTAACTTTGAATAAAAGTCTGGTTCCTTTTATGGTCATACATTCTGATGTTTGGGGTCCATCTAGAGTCACTACCTTGGGTGGATCACGTTGGTTTGTTACTTTTATTGACGACTGTACCAGGATGACTTGGGTGTGCTTGATGAAATCTAAAGGGAAAGTGAACTTGTTATTTCAAAAATTTCATAAAATGGTTCACACTCAGTACAATGCACAGGTTCAGGTTCTCCACAGTGACAATGGAGGCGAATATTTAAGTTTTGAACTTCAACAATATTTGGAAGCATACAAAACTATTCATCAAACTACTTGTTCCAATACACCTCAGCAGAATGGGGTGGCCGAGCGAAAAAAACGTCACTTGTTGGAGGTTGTTCGTGCTTCATTGATACAAGCCCATATGTCGTTATCTTATTGGGGAGAAGCACTTACCTCTGCAGTGTATTTGATCAACCAGGTACCCTCCAACACTATTGATTTCCAGACACCATCCCAAGCTCTCACTGAAGCAATTATTGCCCCATCCATCCCAAATTTACCTCCTCACGTCTTTGGTTGCGTAGCATTTGTACACCTCCATAAGCATCAATGCAACAAGTTGACTCCTCGGGTGTTGCGATGTGACTTTCTAGGATACGTTGATTATCAAAAGGGATAGCGATGCTATCATCCTCCAACCTGACGAATGTTTATTTCATTGGATGTAGTTTTTCATGAAGATTCGATGTATTTTTCCTCTGAGCCTGAACTTCAGGGGGAGTATCAGAAGGAAATGCAGACTCTAGACTATGATGTTGACATCCCTGAAGATGTGGATGTTCACATCTCTGAAGATGGGGGTAAGTTGGACATCCCTGAAGGAGGGGAACTCTCTGAACCTGTTGATCAAGAAGTGGATTCGGAATTGGATGTGGGTAACTTAGACATCTCTGAAGATGGGAAACTCTCGGAAACTGTCATTCAAGAAGTGGGTGCACACCCAGAAACTTTGGACCAAAGGAGTGATGAACACCCAGAAACTGAAGTTGTGGCTCCACATTCGTCCAGGTCCCTCACACCATAGGGAATTTATACACCAAACCAATCGCTTGTTGAGGATGCTCCTAGAAAACAACTACCACAGCGTCACACCAGAGGTATCCCTAAACCCACATATGAACCCGAAATTTCTAGTAAAGTCAAATATCCCATGAGTCATTATGTGTCTAACCATCATTTGTCAGAATCAAATCAGTCATTTGTGAATCAATTATCTACTGTATCTATTCCTAACAATGTGCAGGAAGCCTTAGCTGACCCAAGGTGGAAAGTCACTATGAATGAGGAGATGAAATCCTTGCAGGAAAATAAAACCTGGGAACTTGTTGACCGTCCACCAGGAAAGAAACCAGTTGGATGTCGGTGAGTTTATACTGTGAAATACAAAGCAGATGGTACAATTGAATGCTTTAAGGCGAGACCGGTGGCAAAAGGGTACACCCAAACATATGGGATCAATTATACAGAGACATTTGCACCTGTAGCTAAAATCAACACAGTACAAGTCTTGTTGTCTCTAGCTGCGAACTTGGATTGGCCATTACAACAGTTTGATGTGAAGAACGCCTTTCTACGTGGAGAGTTGTCCGAAGAAGTTTACATGGAACTCCCACCCGGATGCATGATACCAGAAATGCATAGTCGGAAGGTGTGTAGATTAAAAAAGTCATTGTATGGGTTGAAACAATCTCCAAGAGGGTGGTTCGGAAGGTTCACAACGTCTATGAAAGCCTTTGGTTACCATCAGAGCAATTCAAACCACACTTTATTCTTGAAGAAACAACAGGGTAAGATTACTGCACTTATTATATATGTGGATGACATGGTGGTTATAGGAAATGACTCAGAAGAAAGGAAGGCCCTACAGGGTTACTTGACCAGAGAATTTGAAATGAAAGACCTCGGCTCCTTGAAATATTTCCTTAGGATCGAAGTATCTTGATCTGATAAAGGGATCTTTCTATCACAAAGAAAGTACGCCTTAGACTTGTTACAGGAAACTGGTATGTCATCATGTCAACCAGTTGATACACCAGTGGAAGAAGCACCGAAGTTATGTATTGAGTCTCATCAGGTACCAATGGATAAAGGGCGATACCAAAGGCTTGTAGGAAGGTTGAGGTACTTAGCACACACAAGACCAGACCTTGCCTATGCATTGAGTATTGTTAGCCAGTTTATGCATAATCTTGGAGAGCAACATATGAATGAAGTTATGCGCATTTTGAGGTATCTGAAGTCTACTCTTGGAAAAGGAATTTTGTTCACAAAAAATGAAGATTATCAAAGTGTGGATGTGTATACTGATGCTGACTGGGACGGAGCAGTAGATGACAGGCGGTCTACTTCAGGTTATTTCACCTTTGTAGGAGGTAATCTCATTACATGGAGAAGCAAAAAACAGAATGTTGGTGCCCGATCAAGTGCAGAGGCTGAATTTAGAGGTATGGCACTTGGCATATGTGAAGTGTTGTGGCTACGACTTCTCCTGAGAGATTTAGGTTGTCTGCCTAGGCAACCAATTCACCTATATTGTGACAATAAAGCAGCGTGTGATATTGCTCATAATCCGGTTCAACATGATCGTACAAAGCATGTGGAGGTCGACAGATTCTTCATTAAGGAGAAGTTGGATGAGAAAATTGTGAAGTTGCCCACGATTCGATCAGAGGATCGGTTGGTCGATATTCTCACAAAAGTTGTTTCAAGTCTAGTGTTCTCAAAGCTTTTGGGCAAGTTGAGTATGTGTGACATCTATGCACCAACTTGAGGGGGAGTGTTGAAATATTGAATCTTTCTGATATTGGACTGAATCTTTTCGGATCTAATTATTTCCGATACTGGACTGATTCTTTCCAATTCTGATTATTTCCTTTCTTGTAAATATTTCCGATTAAATTCTGGTTATTTCTATTCCTGTAAATTGATCCATTATATATGTACCTGTACAGATTCATTGTAATAATAAGTGAGAAAAATCATTCTTCTCAAAATCTGTTTTTCAAGTATATGAAGAGAGCAACTTCAGAGTTGGAGCGGAGAATCAATCTCACAGCAGTGCTACATCTTGAGGTTTGGAAAACCCATGAAACCATTTGATTGCAGTCACGATGAAATCTGTTAGAGCCACATGATGATGAGATATCAATAATCGCCTCGAAGGCCTCTGCAAGTTTCTACCGGAAATGCGCCTGTACACATTCTCAAACTGTATACCCAACAAAACCGCCAACAAACACAGAGTAAACAGCGGTACTGCGAGACTATATGCATACATATACTAGCACAGCCACATAATTGTGGTTGATCAACGCCGAAAGGCTGATAAGATGAAAAAAATCCTTAAAAAATATATATTAAATTTTATTATTGATTAACAAATAAACGGTTGAGCTTCATTTATCTGGTGTTAATATTTTAATTTCTGTTAATCACTTAGGTGGCAATCAGTTAGCTATCAAAGTAATTTTTAAATATGATTAGGTAAATGTAAAAAAGTAAACACATAAACGGATATCTTTATAATAGCTAGGAAGTTAATGATTGAAATCACAGCCATTTATTTTGTGTGACTACTAAGAATATTCCAACCATATTTAATCTTGTCCATAGAAAACTTATTAAGCACTAAACCCCTATTAAATCTACCCATTATCAATAGGTATACGCCTTTCGACGTAAATATCATAAGTGACTCATACATATATAATATCATAAATGTACATTTATTTTAACTTCGAATGATTTTTCAATTTAAAAACAGTTTTTATTTGGAGGGATTTGATCTCTTCATCCATAATCTCTCGATCCATTATAAATAAACTTAGAGTTAATATATATATATATATATATAAATTACATACTTATCACTGAAAGAATTACACATGACTGAGGCTTTTCACTAACAGAATTATACATAAATGAGATGGTTTTTCATGGTATACTTACTCATGGTCCACAAGTATAGAGAACTCTGTTTTGTTTATTATTGGTAAAGTTTATAGATTTGTAATATTTACGAGATTTGGTAACCTTGGTTTTTGTTTGTATAGAGAGTCAATAATGTTTATTCAAGTGTTTCAAGGGCTTTTCAATAGGTTGAATCTATTTATGCATTCAGAAATGTAATTTAAATAACAAAAAATAGAGATTTTGTCTAGATTTATATCGTCTAATTTCGGTCAAAAAAACTCAAAAGGTAGCAATTTCCATGCTGTAGTCTAAATGTTCTATCTTTGGGTAGTTTTACAGCTACTTTTGATTTTGCCCGAAATGTGGTGAGGAACTAAGTTTGTATAATCCAAATGCCTCAGAGATTTTTCAACAGGCTGAATTCATTTAT
>JASDQU010109310.1:31400-53943 GCA_032191745.1 Picea mariana
GACAAGCTGTGACCTAAAAGAGAGCAACCTATTTGTTGGATAAGATAAGAAGTTATCCCAACATTTGCTTTCTGGGATAGCCTATGTTGAAGGTGCATTCCAAGGGAAGAGTAGTCCTAGCAGTATGTGGGCCACATTATAAGGAGATGCCTTAACTTCTTAGGTGAAGTGTTGGGCATGAAGTTGTCACATGAGTTGCAAGGTGGATGACTTGGGCATTGAGGTGTAGCACATGCTCTTTCCTTAAGAAAATGGTTGCAATTGTCACTTGACTTAAGGAAGAGATTAAGGTCATAAGTCCATGTGGAGATGTGGAATGGAAGTGACTCCCTTAGTTCAAGGAGTTGGTTAAGCTTCCTTCCCGTATATAAAGGTGGAGGCCATGAAATTGTTGAGGCATTCAATTCAATTTAAGAAAAGTGAGTTTGAATTGGAGAGTTAAGTCATTCAATCAAAAGGAATGTAATGTTTGAAGAGATGATCACTAATTCTAGGGTGTAAATGATCATGTAACTTGGAGGGTATTTAAAAAATTCAAGGGTCCAAGAATGAGTTTGAGAAGAGGAGGCAAGTGGAAGACTCAATCCTAGGGTAGAACCGAATTTGGAGTAAGTCTTGAAGGTGGACCGTTTTGAGTGGTGGAAGTCTACAAGGGAGCTAGATGACCGAGGCATATTTGGTGCATCATAGAGAAGAGTGTTCCAATGAAGAGTAGGAGGATGTTCAAGGTGAACAAGAGGTTCTCTCACTAAAGGATTTCTCCCTTCAAGATCAAGATTGTAAGAGGTGCAATTGTTGCAAGGGTAATTTTGTAGCAGTATGGTCACAAGTTCAGAAGTGACTTGTGCTATTTGTATGTATGTAGAATCGTGGCATTTGGCTGGACTCACCTTTGTAAAGACTTGGTTATATCGTCTTCTAATAAAAGTTTAGGTTCCTTGCTTGGAAACCATCCTACATGTTAATGTGTTGATGTGTTCCAATGTTGTTGAATGGTTAAGTTTTGAAGACTATGTACTTCAGATGTTCTAGAAGGTGAGGTTGGTTGTGTCCTTGCATGTTTGTAAGTTGTTTGTAAACTTACTAACTAAACATGTGAAACTTAGGATTGGGTCTTGTATAAAGGTGTAGTTTGATTGTAGTCATCCAAGGATGACCAAGTCACTAGGATTGTTGCAAGCCAATGCCACATGCCTTAGAGTGGCAAAAAAGTGAAAAACATTTGTTGGTGACTCTAGGGCCATGACAACTTGAGTTGCATGGAATATACCACTGAGCTACTAAAGATTCACTAAAGATTCATTGGTAATTGGGAAGGAAAGGAAATGGGTATACTATATGACATGAGAAAAATCTACTATAAAATTTTGTGCACTTTGAAATTCAACCTTCTCTCTCTTAAACATTCTTATAATACATTCTTTGTTGGAGATAATATAAACCATTTTGTTAATATTGAACACTAATCTAGGGAGAATGGTAGGAGATACTAAAGGATATTCTTCTATCACTAGAGTTCTATGCATGTCTCTCATAGTGATCTGAAATGAAATGGATCTGGACCGACTAATGGGTGTAAGACTCGGTACTTTTAATATTAAATTGACAATTAATGAAGGTCAATAAATTTTGTAAAGAAATATAAAATTGAAAGTCTAATAAGACAAAAAATGAGAATTTGAGAGGAAAATTAAAGGTAATTGAAAATTGAATAGGAAAGAAGGCTAAGGAATGGGAAGTGAAGAGTCATAGTTGTTGGCCTTCCCCTACCCCCCAACAAATCCCTATTTATTCCTTATTTTCAAAGGGATTTTTGGCCAAGAAAGGAAGATTCATCTGAGCCAAGAACACATTGTAACCAGGGATTTCCATTATTAAAAATAATGAGCCCCATTCGAAGTTGGTTTTCCCATTTGGGTTTCCAGTGCAAAACTTTTGAATTCATTGGTGATTGTTTGTGTTTGATTTCATTATGTTGATCATTAGTTTGTTGTTTACTTCATTTATGAGATGATGAGAAATGCATTCCCTGTAATTATCTTAATTGTTTCCTATAATTGAGTTTTAATGGAAATAAAGAACCCTGACCTTCTCGAATGTCCCTCATACATTTCATGTCAGAGTAATCATTGGCTATTAAAAATTGTTTTTCAGACGAGGTTACAATTTTCTGGGAATCTAAATTAATTGTTAGGGCGTTTTTGTTTACAGTGACCATAATTCCTGCTCCCCGGGCAGTTGGGTCAAGTTATTCAATGATAGGGAATTTAAATTACTTTTTAGGTCAAATTTAAGGCTGTTGGGGCGTATGAACATTCCCACAGGTCATACGTCTCACTTTTGGGCGAATTCCTCCCTCAGCCAGTTGTAATGTATTTCCTGGAGCAATTCTTCATTTCCTTGGGTTGATTGGACTTCATCCCAGTTGATTTTATTTTGTTGATTCGAACGTTTACCTCCGAGGTCAACTTAGTTTCTTGGCTAATTTGATTTACATTGCAAGTCGACTTCCATTCACCCAATTGACTCAACTCCTTTGTTCGAAGCCGACTTTCATTTATCTAGTCGACTCATTCACCAATTTGAATTCCAACGGGTCGAACTACTTCATTGTTATTCGAATTGACCCATGCATGGTCAAATTCCTTCGATTGTATGAGTTATAACTTTGTTGGGATTATTTTAGAGTTTACTCGACGTTTTAGATTGCTTGAGCGTTTTAAACATTGTTGGGAGAATTTCTCATCGCCTGGGAATATTTAGAATCTACTGGATGTTTTTAAATGATGTTGGGCATATTTCTACTTGCATGGGAATTCCTAGAAGTGGATGGGTGCTTCTAGATGCCCCGGGGCATTTTTGGAAGTTGTTGGGCACATTTAGAAACTTTTGGGAGAATTTAGAAGTTGACGGACGAATTTATATGTTTTTGTATGTGTTTAAATGTTTCCTAGACGTTTTTTGATGTTTTGGGTTGCTCAATTCTACCTTCAGTTGGTTTTGTTCACCGTTGGTTACCAATTTCTCCCTCTTAGCACTTATCTCCACTACTAGTCAATGTGACTTGTTTGTTGAGTAGTTTGTCTCACCATTGTGAACTCATTCTTTCAGGCTATCTTTTGGCCGACTCATTTAGCTTGGGGAGCATGGTCTTGGTGACTGATTCATGAGAAGAATTACAAGCCACTGGACAACAACCCATTCATTATGGAGACCTAAGATTTAGTGGTTCATTGAGAACAGAAAATTCACTATTGTATTGAGAGATAGTTTCTTGTGTGTAGACAAGCTTGAGAATAGAGGGGTCACTAGTTGGTTGTAGTGTGCAGGTTACAAGAGGGACAGGGATTTGCAGCATAAAAAGAAGAGATATTATAGAGCATCACAAAGGAATGGAGGCATAGTGGCTTCTGGGTGATAGATCTTGATATACAAGACTGAGACAGAGATTAGAAATTAAATTTCCTCACAATATCCATGTTGGTGAATCAAGTGGGCTATAAGCCCCCCGTTTACATATCAAAAGGTATTAGAGAAATTGCATCCTTGACCAAGACACAACTTCTAGGATTGTGAACAAAATATTGCAGACCGCAACATGGGAAAAGCAAGCACAGAGAATTTGGAATATTTACGCGCCAACAATGTTGAGCTTTGACAAGAGAACGAGAGCTTAAAGGCACAAGTTAAGATGTTTAACCAGAGAATGGCAGAGATGTTGAAGCACATGGAGACCTCTACCCAATTATTTTCATTACTCAAGAATAAGTTTGAATAACATCAAGACACCCTCACAATAGTCATGTCAAATTGGGACAAGCACAAACCACAACTTGTGTACCTTGGTGAAAAGGTCATCCAATATATTTGGCAAGAAGGTAGGCGCACGTTGATGATGGCTCAGCTACCACAAGATTTGGTACAGAAGGAGAATGACTTGGAAAGGCTTCAAGTAATTGTCTAAGAGCACAAACAAGAAAGACAACATTCCATCACCACTGCAGATGCTAGCACCATGACTAAGACCACCTTGGTAAGCTCACCTTCCTTAGACACCTCTCAAGAGAAGCTTAGGTAATTTGAAAAGCATACCAGGGATATTGGCTCTAAAATTCTAAGGAAAATTGGCTATGATGGACAAGAGCTAGGCATGAGGAGGAAAGGCATCATGACCGCCATTATATTTACACCCTGGACCAAGCATGAAGGCATAGTATTTGATGGTAGAAGTGAAAACTCCATCACCTTGAGGAAAACCATTTGCTTGAAGGAAAAGGACATGTCGGAGTTGGCTTGCTCATTAGGAGAAGGAGTAAGAGCAGTGAGTGAAGGTGCCATCTCACCACCACCTCAGCCTTATTGTGACAGATTGAAGGAGGGAAGTGATAAGGAGAGTTCATAGACTCATCCCACACCTGCACCTCGAGAAAACAACACACTAATCAACAAAAGTAAGAAGAAGAAGAAGACCAGGAGGTTCACTTTAGACAAGACATTTATTGTTTGTCACTATTGCAAGAAGAGAGGCCATATCATACACAAGTGTTGGTATGTAGAGGAATCCTCCATTTGTGGAAAGAAAGGTCATTATGAGGCAACCTGCTAGAAGAAGCAAGTCATGTTCTGTAGGCCTGATTATTCCCAGAAGTTGAATGGAAAGAAGGTTTCTCCAATCCAATAGCACACTCATAGGCACTTGGAGAGGAGGAGTATGTCAAGAAATCCTTGTAATAGCCACAATAACTTTTTCCACCATTGCAAGTTGAGTGGACATTAGGAAGAAAAGTGTTGGTGGCTTCACCCAGAGCTCCACCCCAGAAATCACACAACAAAGAGAAGAGTGTGGAGAGTGAAGAAAGCAAGAGGTGAAGAGCTACTTGTGTCTCCTATTAAAGGAGAATATGTTTCTCAAAGAGTTGTAGCATTACAAGAGGACATCCTCAACAACGAAGCAAGTAGTTTTCTGATGGAATCAAGAGAGAGAGGAGAAGGATCTCAAGCATGGGATGACATCTCTTTCATTGCTCATTGGTTGAAGAATGACTTGCCAGCGAATGGACCAACTCCTAGAACTAGCATGTAGGGGTATGTAGATCGGTCATTAGAATGATATGGCCATGAAGGGTTGTTCCTATGAAGAAAAGAAATTGATCCTAGAAATGGAATGTAGCCACACTTTCCTCGAGGAGTTGTTGTGTGATGGAAGCTTGTTGGGGTCACACTAGAAATAGACTAGCATTTGACTTGGTTTCATAACAGTCGAGATGGATTGTCTTCAAGACAGAGAGGGAGATAGGAATGAGTGTTGAGTCCATAGTTTGAATATGGAGATTGTGAAGCAGAGAGTCAATTAGTAGACTTTTTCAATGAAGGAACAAGTGAGTTAGAACTAGAGATAGAGCCATAGCCAGGGACCAGAGCTAATATCCAGAGCCACGAGCTAGAGCCAGAGCTAGAGTTAGAGTTGTTTCTAGGAGCCAGAGTCAAAGCCACGTTCTAGAGGAGAAAACAGAAGTACATTGATCCATATTGGTTTCAAATGAAAAACTACAAGGAAGGCAAAGTGGTATGAGAGGAATCGGATTGCAAGCAAGTTCCTCATTTTTCCTTATCATCTTTTGGGGACCAAAAGCCTCTCAATGGGGAGGTGTGATCCGAAATGGATTTGGACTAATGAATGGTTGTAACACTCAGTACTTGTAATATTAAATTGACAATTAATGAAGGTCAATAAACTTTGTAAAACAATGTAAAATTGAAATTCTAATAAGACAAAAATTAGAATGTGAGAGGAAAATTAAGGTAATTGAAAATCGAATAGGAGAGAAGGCTTAGGAATGGCAAGTGAAGAGCCATGGATGTTGGCCTTCCCCTACCCCCCAACAGCTCCCTATTTCTTCCCTCTCTCTCATTTGCAAAGGGATTTTTGGCTGAGAGAGGAAGAGTCATCATAGCCAAGAACACATTATAACCAAGGATTTTCATAATGAAAATATTGAGCCCCATTCGAAGCTAGTTTTTCCCGTTTGGGTTTCCAGTGAAAAACTTTTGAGTTCATTGGTGATTGGCTGCATTTGACTTTTTTATGTTCATCATTAGTTTGTTTTTTACTTCATTTATGAGATGATAAATGAATTCTTTGTATTTATCTTAATTGTATCCTATAATTGAGTTTTAATGAAAATGAAGAACCATAACCTCTCTCAAATGTCCCTCATACATTTCTTGTCAAGGTCGAAGACCATTGGATATTAAAATTTGTTTTTCAAATGAGGTTACAATTTCCTAGAAATCTAAATTAATTGCTAAGGGGTTTTGTTACATGGACCATAATTCTCGCTCCCTGGGTAGTTGAATTGTTTGTTGGTTGATTAAATTCACTTGTGACTCAACTTAGCTCCCTCTGGTGGACTTGAAAATTGTTGGGATGATTTATTCATTGTTGGGGAATTTAAATTACTTTCCAGGTCAAATTTAAGGTTGTTGGGGCGTATGAACATTCCCACAGGCCATACGTCTCACTTATGGGAAAATTCCTCCCTCAGGGAGTTTTAATTTTTTGCCTAGAGAAAGTCTTCATTTCCTTGGGTTGATTGGAATTCATCCTAGTCGATTTTATTTTGTTGAGTTGAGCATTTACCTCCGTGGTCGACTTAGTTTCTTGGAAAAGTCGATTTACATTGTAAGTCGACTTTCATTCACCCAATTGACTCAACTCCTTTATCGAAGTAGACTATAATTTATCTACTTGACTCATTCACCAATTCGACTTATGACGGGTAGGACTACTTCATTTCTATTCAAATTGACCCATGCATGGTCGAATTCCTTCGCTTGGACGAGTTATAATTTTTTTTTCCATATTTTAGAGGTTACTCAACATTTTAGATTGCTTGGGAATTTTTAAACATTTTTGGGTGAATTCCTCCTCACCTGGGCATATTTAGAAGTTGTTGGATGTTTTTAAATAATGTTGGGAATATTTCTACTTGCATGGGAATTCCTAGAAGTGGATGGGTGCTTCTAGATGTCATGGGGCATTTTTGGAAGTTGTTGGGAACATTTAGAAGTTGTTGGCAGAATTTATAAGTTGTTAGGTGCATTTAGATGTTATCGGGCATATTTAGACGTTAGTGGGCTAATTTGGATGTTGTCAAATGTGTTTAAATATTGCCTAGAATTTTTGTGATGTTGTGGGTTTCTCAATTCTCCCTTTAGTGGGTTTTGTTCATCGTTGGTTACCAATTTCTCCCTCTTAGCATTTATCTCCACTACTATTCAACCTGACTTGTCTATTGATTAGTTTTCCTCTACATACCAATTCGACTTTTGACGAGTAGGACTACTTCATTGCTATTTGACTTGACCCATGCATGGTCGAGTTCCTTCGCTTGGATGAGTTAAACTATTTTTTTGTATTTTAGAGTTTGCTCAATGTTTTAGAATGCTTGGGCATTTTTAAACATTGTTGGGTGAATTCCTCCTCACCTGGGTATATTTATAAGTTGTTGGACATTTTTAAATGATGTCCGGAGGATTGTTACTTGCTTGGGAATTCCTAGAAGTGGATGAGTGCTTCTAGATGTCATGCAACATTTTTGGAATTTTTTGGGCACATTTAGAAGCTGTTGGGCGAGTTTAGAAGTTGTCGGGCGCATTTACAAGTTATTGGGCATATTTAGACGTTACTAGGTGAATTTGGATGTTTTCGAATGTGTTTAAATGTTTCCTAGATGTTTTGTGATGTTGTGGATTGCTCAATTCTCCCTTTAGTCGGTTTTGTTCATCGTTGGTTACCAATTTCTCACTCTTAGCATTTATCTCCAATACCAGTTGATCCAACTTGTCTATTGAGTAGTTTGTCTCACCGCCAGTCAACTCATTCCATCGGGCTATATTTTGGCCAACTCATTTACCTTAGGGAGCATAGTCTTAGTGACTGATTCATGAGAAGAATTAAAACCAAGTAGACACCATCCCATTCAATGTGGAGACCTGAGATTAATTGGTTCATTGAGAACAAGAAATTCATTATTGTATTAATAGTTGGTTTCTTCTGTGTAGACAAGCTTGAGAATAGAGGGGTCACCAGTTGGTTGTGTTGTGCAGGTTACAAGCATCATAGGGCTTTGCAACAAACAAAGAAGAGATATTACAGAGAAGCACAGAGGAACAAAGGCTTAGTGGCTTCTGTGTGACAGAGCTTGATATACAATACTGAGACAGAGACTAGAAATTAGATTTTTGCATAGTATCCGTGTTGGTGAAGCGAGTGGGATATAAGCCCCCCATTTACGGATCACATACCAAATGGAAATGGTTGAAAGGAATGCATGGATTTTTGTTACTTTTACTACTTTCTTCAATACTCATGCCATTCCATTGGTGAAGGTTTGGAATTCATTGTTAACCAAGGGATTGAAGCACTCTACTTTGGAAATGGGTGTTGAATCTTTTAATTCCCTTAGGTGTATAGAAAGATCATATGTGAAAGTCTCAATAGCTACAAGTCTTGGAATTGTTCTTTGTTGTTTCTTTTATTTTCTTTTTCTAACTCTCTTTCCAAACTCAACACTATAACCTGAAGTTTTTTGTTGGTATTGATCAACATTATTCTTCTAAGAGTGTTGTCTATGAATTTGCAAGCTATCTTCAAAGGGTCACATTTTCTTCCTCTACTTTCTCACTAGTATCAATCAACACTTTAATGTAATATCGAAATACATTTCCAAAATTGATTTATCCAATCTTTCCCACACATCCAATGAATTATCCATTATTACATCCTAAAATCATTTCCTATTATTTCTCTCACAGTTTTGAACCTTGGTTCCACTATACTCAAATATTTGACTCTCATCGACACTAGAAATAGAGAGGACAAATAATGATTCCATTGTTTGGTAGTTTTAGGATGTGTTAGTTCCACCTATACTAGAATTGTTTTATCATATAGTGTGATAATTGTTTCTAATAGCTATTATTGTGGTTATGCATTAAGTCTTATCTCACATACTTGACATTGTCTCTAGAAATCAACAGGAAATGGGGTGGGAATGATGAAATATTTATGTAGTGACGGAAAGATACTAGGGTTGCAAGGGAAGGGAGAATCAATAAAAAAACCCATCTATTGGTCTAATGTATGGAGGGGATGGGGGTGTGAATATGGTGGTGGCATGTAAGGTCTTTAAAATTTGATATGGCGATGTGGTTAGAAAAGTCATAAGGGGTATCAATGATTCTTACAAGAGGTTGTAAATGATTAATGGTTTCTTATTTATTGTTTATTGGAGGAGAACATGGATAGGTTTGCTCCTTAATTATTAGGGTTATACACATTTCATTAAATTTGGAAAAATTACATTACAAGAATTTCAACAACATTCATTTTTTTGTGATTCTTAAATATATTCCATTAAATTTTGAAAAGTTAATCCAAGGAACTGATTCCTAGTTTAGATTTATTTTATTATTCCAAGTAACTCTTCAAGATTCAATCATTCAAAATGAAATATTGTCCCAGTTAGAACTAGATAAGTAGGTCATAAAGCATTGAGTCTATAAAAAACCCTAATTTGTGAAATCTTAAAAAGAATGATACATTGAGATATATTATATAAGGATAATCCAATGAAGTTTCACACATAATTACATTCAATACTACAATAGGTTCTCTATCTATATTCGGTGTGATCAAATTAGCAAGAATATTGATATTATGAAATGATGTTTTTTAGGAAATACAAGATAACATTAATGAAATCACCACAAGAGAAGATATAATGAGGTAAATATTTTTTTAATTAATTTCCTAAAGTTGTATGTCAATGACCAAGCTAATAAGGCTATTAGAATGGAAGAGTGGCACTGGTGTTATATAAATGGGGGTATGGCCCACTCTCCCCTCCCATGATGTGTATAGTTTTTATGGTGATAACCTCTTGAATTAGCACATTTTGCAGTATGAATAAGAAATGAGATGGAGAGTTATGCCACTACAGATAATATCTTAGTGCCTCCCTTATCACTTTAACATGGGAGTTATGAATAGTACATGAGGGATGGCGATGTGTAAATGGGGGAATGGTTCACTCCTACCTCCCATTATGTGTATAGTTTTTATGGCATGCACCTCTAAATTTAACACAGGCCTCAACATGCACAATCAATGGGATGAAGAGTTATACCACTAGCACTCATACCTTAATGCCTTCCTTGTGACTAAAATGAGAATTATTGAAGGGTATGATGGTTGCGGTGTGGGAATAATGTGGGTTTAATTAGTACTAGGTGTTGGCAATATTTACAAAATGAGGTCCCACATGTTATCTCAAGTGTTTTGAAAGGCATTACCCTTGGTCAGTTCTTGGAGCATGGTATGTGTTGTCCAACTGTGGGTCAAATTTTCTAGATTTTGATACATAGTTTGAGTTATCATATGGGAAAGGAGAGAATTCAAAGTATTTTTGTGTTGGTCTAAGGTCTACCTCAAATCCTTAGCATTCCTCAACATATTTGGACAACACTCTATATGTGGTTCTAGTTTTGTTTGTGGTGTTGTATATGTTGAGGAATGCTAAGGATTTGAGGTAGACCTTAGACCAACACAAAAATACTTTGAATTCTCTCCGAATAGTACATGAGGGATGGCGATGTGTAAATGGGGGAATGGTTCACTCCTACCTCCCATTATGTGTATAGTTTTTATGGCATGCACCTCTAAATTTAACACAGGCCTCAACATGCACAATCAATGGGATGAAGAGTTATACCACTAGCACTCATACCTTAATGCCTTCCTTGTGACTAAAATGAGAATTATTGAAGGGTATGATGGTTGCGGTGTGGGAATAATGTGGGTTTAATTAGTACTAGGTGTTGGCAATATTTACAAAATGAGGTCCCACATGTTATCTCAAGTGTTTTGAAAGGCATTACCCTTGGTCAGTTCTTGGAGCATGGTATGTGTTGTCCAACTGTGGGTCAAATTTTCTAGATTTTGATACATAGTTTGAGTTATCATATGGGAAAGGAGAGAATTCAAAGTATTTTTGTGTTGGTCTAAGGTCTACCTCAAATCCTTAGCATTCCTCAACATATTTGGACAACACTCTATATGTGGTTCTAGTTTTGTTTGTGGTGTTGTATATGTTGGGTCAATTAATAGTCGTAATAAAAACTCCTTTTACTTGTCAACCAATTTCATAAATTGATGAGCTATAGAAACAATATGTGTGGGTAAAGGATCGAAGTTTTAAATACTCTAATTATTCTAGCTTCTCAAGAGACAACCAAACCATACAACAAACAAATCACTCATGAAAATGTTATCAAGAAAACCTTAACTCTCTCCATGGGATGAATACCAAACATGAGTAGAAATAAAATAACTTATATGTCATGCATAGATCTCTGATCTATGCATGATCATGTTCTCTGATTTGTTCTAATTCTGATTTTTTAATTTGTAGATGTTAAGGGTTCACACACAAAATTATCAAAAATACTAATAGAAAACTTGAAAACATAGACTAGTAATCAGTTCCTTTCGTCAAATCTCCTTTTAATATCCAAGATATAATCTTTCACCTTCAAAGACTAAGTATTCATGATCTATGTATAAGGTTACATCTGACAATAAGAATTCTATTCACTTGTCAAAAATTAATATAACAAAATAGTAATTATGGTCACAAGTTTTACTCTAACTGTGTATTTTAATCAGTGAGCTAGAAGGATATCAAGTATCCACATAGTGCTACTAATCTTATGTTGAACCTCTTATTTTATAGTGAAATCTTATAAATATAGGATCTAACACCTAGTCCACAATCAATAGTCTTAATGCAAAGGACATATGGTGGTACTACACTTCCCTTATACAAGCAATTTTTTCATACAGAGGTGACTCAACTTTGTCATGCACTATTTAGTATTAACTGTGTGATACAAGTAATAGCAAGGGTTATTGAAAATAAATCAACAATATTTTAGGATCAATCCTCACAAGGAATCTTAGGACATATCCAAAATTGGATGTCTCTTCATAAGTGATTGGATCAACCTTTATCAAATTGTATGATCAGATTGGAAACAATGCTATGAAATTTGCATCAACTAAAAAAGCTCAACAATGATTGAAAAAGAATAGAAAAACATTCAAAAGGAAAGACTTGTCTCCTAAAAAGTATGGAAATGGTTTCATGAACTATCTTCGGAGGTCACACATTGACAAACCATATCACTCATTAATAAAAAGTCTTGAGATTGTCCTTGGGTTGAACCCTTTACACTCAACTTTTCAAGTTATAGTTTGATGCTACAGGAACATGATTAAAATAAAAAAAAATCAAACTTATTGAAGCAAGGTTGTGATAGATCTCAGTAATCTAGCACTCTTTTTTCAAGCTTCTTATCTTTTTGCTAGAATGGCTCTCATCAAAGTTTTAAATACATTCATGGATCTCAGCAAAGGGTTGTAATAATTGCTAACTTTCCAAGTTTGACCTCACAACACAGCTTCAAGCACTCTCATTCATATTTAATCCATTGGCCAATCCTTTAATCGGTTAAATGGTTCAACATAACCCATAACTATTTGCATTTACCACAAGAAAATAAATAGTATATAATATCAAAACGACTCATAGATTCAAGATTTGTTCTTTGAAAAACATAGCATGTAATCTAAGATTAATTATCTAATTCGAAAGAAAGGGTTTATTTCCTAGAACAAGGTTCAATGTTTGTAAATTACCACTAATTCACACAAATGGAAATTCTGTAGATACACACACACAAACTGCAATTCAATCTTTAAACTAGCATCTGTAACACAAGAAGGAATTCATGTAATGTTACAGAATTAAAATAACATCGGTGACACATCCATTATGCCAGGGTCTAATATTGTGTATCCAGAGACCGCACGATTGGATGTCAACGATCCTGTGCAGTCAAGGTCAATGTAATTGATTCTCTATGAGGGTAGTCCATCTCAATCTCTCCAGTTTTTTCAGTCATCAGAGGTTCCTCCCCCCCTTCAGGGTATGTCATTAAATCCTTTACCCTCTCTTTCGCATTTTCTCAATTCATTTTCTTTCATACGTCCCTCTTGGACCATGTCTCTGAAGGTTCCATCTCTATATGACAGGCGGATTGATTCCTTAATTTATCTTTTGGCCAGTCCGTCCTCCCCTCTCTGCTCTATTTTTCACCAATTTCTTACCTTCTACCTGACTGCTACCACTTTCGAACCTGAATCCTCGAGGGAATCTGATTCCATGGGGGTTTTGTACCATCTTCGTAACCATTATGTTTTGGCCTCAAACAAATTCAGAAATGTAGTTGGGGGTTTAGATCTCAACCCTGTTCTAGATGCTGGGAAAAAAGGTTGTGGAAGGAATTCTTACCTTTTGAAATCCCAAAGGAGGGTTGTAAATGACATGGAAGCTGGTAAACAACTTTTTATCTTGGGGGGCCTTAGAGCATCATCATCCCCAAAAGGGGTTTCCCCATGAATATTCTTTCCTTCAATTGTTGAGGTGTGGTGAGCCCCTCCAAAAAATCATCCTTGAAATGGTTGATTGAAGGCAATCAACCTAACTTAATTCTCTTGCAAGAAACCTTGGGAGAGGAGATAAAGGTCGTGAAATCCTTAGAATCTATGTTCAAGCACTTGAATTTCCTTGGTTCTGAAGTCAATGGTCATTCGGGAGGGGGCTGGCAGTTGGATGGAACATTCACAAAATAAAGGTTCTTAATCCATGGGCCTTTACTTCGGGCATGGGTCTGTAGATTTAGGTAGTGGATCTGGGGATGTCTTTTTTAGTCATAAATTTATATGGTCCCTATCTGAATTGGATCCCCTTCTGGGATACCCTCCTTCAAAATAATTTCATGAATTTTGAGTTCCTTATCCTGGGGCCGGGGGGGGATATAAAATTTTCACTAGGGGTAGCAGAAGTTTGGGGGCCACAATCCCATCCTGATCCACAGACTGATTATTTCACCCATATTTTGAGCATTAAGGGATTGGTTGATACAGTTCCTTTTAGGATGCGAACGACGTGGAGAAACAAATGTGTTGGAACTGAAAGGATTTCCAAAAGGATCGATATATTCCTACTCTCTGAACAACTTCTGGAAAAATCCCTCATCTTCAGACAATGGGTTGGAAGTGGTGGGGATTCTAACCACTTTCCCATTTGGTTGGAAGTACTTGGGGGTCTAAGAAAGCCTGTCAATCCTTTCAAATTCAACTATGATTAGCTAAAAGATTTGGAGTACCTTTATCTTGTAAATAATATTTGGGTTCCTTATAATCCTGGTTCTGGGATAGCGGATACAATTCATTTTACGGAAAACCTCAAATGCAGTAAAGAAATCCTCAAAGGAGTGGGAAAAAAACAAGAGACTGAAAGAAGATCAAGATCTTATCGATATTGAAAGTGATCTTCAAAGAATTTATGATTCAGAGGATTGTGGTTTTCTTACTTTTGCTTCCAAGGAAGTTCTAGTATCCCTGGAATCTAAAAAGAAGAAAATCATGGACGACGAGGAGGTTGATTGGAGGCTAAAGAGCTAGGCCCTATGGCTGGAATGTGGTGATGAAAACACCAAATTCTTACAACGCTATGCTAGAAAAAGAAAACTTTCAAACACAATTTTGAGCTTAAAAGATTTTGTAGGAAGAGAAGTCAAATCCTTTGAAGGTTTGGCAAAGCTTGGAAAGTACCATTTCAAAAATATTTTAAAAGCAGACGGAAGGGCCACTATTGCATACATTTTCCATACTTCTCTTTTCTTTCAAAGGTTCGTCAACTATGGGGAAAATGGTCATCTATTCGAGGAGGTTAGTGAGTCTGAGGTTCAAGAGGTTCTTCACAGCTTTCAAAAGGATTAAATCCTAGGTGTGGATGGTTGGTCTATAGAATTATTTCTTGGTTTTTATGAGCTTCTTGGATAGGAACTGGTGGTGGTCATTGAGGAATCTCAGGCCTCTGTTCATTTGCATGCTCCTCTAAATTCCACTTTCTTCGTCCTTATTCCAAAATCATATTGCCCCCAATCTATGGATGACTTCAGACCTATATCGATATGCAACTGTATATATAAAGTGGTGGAAAAATTTATTGCTAGAAGGATTACATCCATCCTCTCAGCCTCTGTTTCCAAAGAGAAATTTGTAGTTCTAAAGGGATGACATATTCATGAAGATATTGGGGTGGCACAAGAGGGCCTTGATAGTCTTAAAACGAAGGTGGGAAAAGGTGCAATTATGAAGATTGATCTGTCAAAGGCCTATGATAGGGTGAGTTGAATTTACATCAGGTTGTTGCTAACCCATATTGGTTTCGAGGTGCCTTTTATTAATTGGGTGATGAGTTGTTTATCTTTGGTCTCTTTCATTATACTTATCAATGGGTCTGCCTCATCTTTTTTCATGCGAAAAGGATTTTGAGGCGAGGATTTTCCTTGTCTCCATTACTCTTCCTTATAGTTGTTGAAGGACTTGGTAGGGCCTTAGAGGAGGCCAAGAGATGGGGCAAGTTTCAAGGTATTTCTATCTCACAAAACTTACAACTCACTCACCTCCTCTTTGTAGATGATGTGTTGATATTTTACAATGGAAGCTAAGGAGATGTAGAGAAACTGAACGAAATTTTGGGACTCTTTAAGCGAGCCACATGTATGGAGGTAAATGACAGGAAGTATTCCATTTCAGTAATGAACTTGGAGGATGTCTATCTCCAACATTAATGCTCCATATTCCCTTTTGAGTTAAAAGATCTTGACTATGGAACAAAATACATGGGTTTTTACCTAAAGCCGAATTCTTACAAGAAATGTGATTGGTTGTGGCTCATAGATAAACTGGAGAAGCATATTAAGGTTTGGAGTCACAGGTGGTTTTCTAGGGCCAGTAGGTTGGTGCTGGTAAAATCAGTATTAGAAGCCATATTGATTTATTGGATGTCTCTTTCTTGGATTCCATTGGGATTTATTGAAAAAATTAGAAGAATTTGTTTCAAATTTCTCTGGGCAGGTACCCAGGACTCTGATGTCATTCCCTGGGTATCTTGGGAAAAGTTGTTTGTTCCCAAATATCTAGGCATTTGAGGCTTAAAAAATATCTTTCTCTTCTCAAAAGAACTAGCTGCAAAAGTCAGTTGGAGATTAATAAAATCAGAGAGACTTTGGACTTCTGTAGTCTCCCAAAAATATATAGTCTCAGACACAATTGAAGAATGGATCCAGAATTCTGTGAAGAGAAGTGGACCTTGTACTGTGATTTGGAAAGTGGTCTTAAACTTTTTTCATGTAATCAGTGATGGTTTGGCTTGGTGTATACTCCTCAGTTGGGCTACATCCAACTCAACAGAATCCAAGGTGACATAGATCCTCTGTGGTGGTGGAAAGGTCTATGGAAAATTAAGTTCCCCTAGAAAGACAAAATATTTATGTGGTGTTTGTTAAATAACAAAGTCCCGACATGGGATAATATGAAAAAAAGGAAGAAGGAAGGGCTAGGGTGGTGCACCCTCTGAAAGGATGATGATGAATCGGTAACTCATCTTTTTATCTCTTACCCCTTTACATTGAAAGTTTGGAAAAATTGCTCTGATCTCCTTTCGTGGGCCTGTCAATGGTAAGGTAACATTATTGAGGAGGCTTGGCATACATGGCTATCCTCTGAAGTCAACAAGGCAATTGAGGCGCTTCCTCTAATTCTAAATTGGGGGGTTTGGCTGGCAAAAAATTCCTTCATATTTCAGGACAATCTATCCTCCCCAGATAGAGTTTATCTTAAAGGTCTGGGAATTTTGTCTCATTATCCTTAGGAAAAATGGGTCTCTCCTATTTGGCATGTTCAAGAAATCATATTGGATTCCTCCTATCCATGGGCATTTTTCAACAATGCCTTGTAAAACAATTTCCTACGGTGTGGAAGTGGAGCTCTCCTTTATATCTCCAATCAACACTTCTTCAAAATCAAGATGCGATTGGCCCAAGGTAAAAATAATTGTGCAGAACTAATGGCCCTCGAACTCTTACTAATTTTTGCTGGGGAAAAGGTTGTAAGATCTCTACATATTTTTGGGGACTCCCTTCAAGTCATAAACTAGTCTACAAAATATCATAAATTCCACAATCAAATTTTACTCCCACTTCTTGATGATGTTATAAGCTTCTTGGACTCCTTTGACACTATCCACATGCATCATGTGTACAGGGAAAGGAACATGGAGGCAGACCAGTTATCTAAAGAGGGCCTTCAACTGGATTTTGGGACATGGTTGATTACCAAAAATCAATTGATCAACACTTTTGAGTATTATCATAGACCTTTTATCGAGCCTGTGGAGGCTCCTCTACAGTAATCTGTTCTTTCTCACTCTTTGTCTCATGGGTTTATGGAGGTTTGATCCTATATATGATCTTTTTTGCTCTTTCCAGCTAGTTTTGATATATATGACCATCTATGGACAGTTCTCAGTATTGATTTTTTTGGAGATGCTTTTTGGATATCTTTCGGTGATGTCTCAATCTTTCTTCAATACTTGGCAGTTACCTCTCATACCCCTTATATTCTCTTTTAAGTTTATCATCAACTAGTCTCTTTGAGAGACTACTTGTAGTTGTTTCTTCTAGATTTTTTTGTAACTATATTAAAAGACTGAGATATGTACAACATGTTGTTGGCAACAACCATACTTTTTATTAACTTGTCTCCAAGTTGTGGGATGGAAATACAAGGCTACTTGTATTCTACGGAATGTAATTTCTTTCCCATCGGTGAATAAAATATTAATAATTATTTATTAATTTAATAAAAGATAATTATACATCTTCAACATAGACATATAGTCCACACACATGTATAGCTTCCACACCTCCACATAGGTATATCCCCGCACAACAAACACTAAGTCTAATAGTTATCAAGATCATCAATAATAGAATATTGTTATGCATATGCATATGCTTAACAAAATGTTATATATATATATATATATATATATACGTATATTAAAAATAAAAGTTAATTATTAATTTAATAAAAGTTAATTATACATCTTCACCACAGACATATAGTCCACGTAGATATATAACTTTCACACCTTCGCATAGGATATCACACCTTCACATAGGATATCATCGCACAACGAACACTTATTAAATAAATTACATACATATAGTATATGTTTGCACACATATAGTGTCCGCACCTCCACACATGTATATCCCGGCATGACAAACACTTAGTCTATGTTATTAATAATAAAATATTGTTATGCATATGCATATGTTGAACAAAATGTTTTTTAGGTAAATTAAAAATAAAATTTAAATATTAATTTAATAAAAGATAAATTATACATCTTCACCATAGACATATCTTCTGCACCTTCACACAAGCATATCCCTGCACAGTGAACACTTAGTAAATAAAATACATCTTCAACAAAAACATATAGTCCGCACACATATAGCTTTTGCACCTCTGCATAGGTATATCCCCACAGAGGCTAAATTTTATAACAAAGTATTTGATAAAGATGTTTGTTAGTTGGTGTAAAAACGTTTTTTTAAATTTCTTAATATAGTCCTATTCAAATAACTAAATATTAATAATTATTTATTAATTTAATAAATAATTATGAACACTTAGTAAATAAAATACACATGTTCTATATCATAACTTTGAGACTCGAACATGCACCCGTTCCAACCATCTGCTACAATTGCATAATTAAATTGCTTATTAAATTCTTGTACATACACTAGTTCCACACTTGTACATGCATCGGTTCTACAATTGTATATGCACCCGTTTCAACCATATGCTAGGCCCAATAATAATAAGATGTTGTTTTGAAGGAACACCACGAAAAAAATTAATCGCTTGCAATAAAGTTAAACTATGGAATAAAGCACAAACTTTTGGTCAACACAAAAACAAAATGGCGGTCAACCCAAAATCTATTGTTATAGTCTAGGGGTTGCAGCATAGACTAATAGACTTTAAAAGTATGGTAATTTTTAGTAATACATGCACATACCCATACATGGATGTATCATGATGAAGATAAACCTTTGCATGTGAGAAGGGTTAAATGAGACCCTTCTATACGGGGTCATTACGGGGTTAGATGAGACCCTTGGATACCGGGTCATTACGCGTATACCTATTGGAAATAGCCATATTTAATGGGCTTTTAATCATAGATGGGCTTTTTATAGACATGATTTCATATGTTCTGAATATTCTTCACCATCACAATAAATGAAGAGTTGTAATTTCAATCATTAACATAATAGTGTCTGAACAAATTATTAATACCAACTTAATAAGTGCTCTCTATTTTTTACTATGAATAAATGTTTATTTAAAGTTTTTTAATATGTTTCTTTACCACTTGTTGGTGGGATGGGTCGCTCACTTTAATGGTTAAGAACATGTGTTTCCTCTTAAGAAGTCACAGGTTCAAATCCAGAGGGGTAGTTATTATTATTATTATTATTATTATTATTATGGGCATACCACCTCCTTCCTCACAACTCCTTCTAACTTGTTGTTTAATTGAGAATATATATTAGTTGATACCTATTGAAGTTCACCAATCGCTACCTAACTATTATGCTACTTATATAATCTTATTAAGTAGTCAAATTATTTCAATGGTTTTTTTTTTTTTCGTTCAAAATTTTATAAAAAAATTTAATTTTATAAATTATTCTTTTGAATTAATTAAAAACTTTTAAATTTATTTAAATATTCAAAATTACAACTCAAACCATACAAATTAACATTTCAACAATTTTTCAGCCATCCAAAATTCTACGAAAACTAAGTCATTTGAATACTTCATATAAACTTTTTAGACTAGATAATAATGATGATAAACTAAAATTTCAACAATTCTTTATTTATCCAAATTTCAACCAATATTAAATAATTTGAATACCCCATATCAAATCCCTTAGACGTGATGATGTTTACGGGGGAGTACATGTAAAAGACTCTCCAAGTCGATGAAGAAAGGCCGACACAACTTGCACCACACGTCGGCTAAAACAACAAAGACGAAATAATAGTGGCCTAAAACTAAAGGAGAAAAACCACGTTCAATCTCGAATCGCTAAAATTGACAAATAATGTGGCGGAGGGAACGCAAGTTGCTGCTTGCACCATGGGTGTACGACTTTGTTCTGCAAATAGCCACGGACAAGATTGTTTATCCCAAATTTTCATATAATATATTGGCGGTTCCACGTATTCCGTAGTTGACTAATTAATAATAATAAAATAACAAGTATTATATTAATATTAAAGCACTAATAAATGAATACAAGTACACTAATTAATAATAATGAGACCTAAGAAAAGCCAAGGTTGAGGAGCCAATTGAGTGGCTTTTTACTTTTTAAATATCGGGCAGTCACTTTCATATTGTAAATATCTACAAAACTTGGAAGATTTCAAATAATGATATTATTAAAGATTGAAGTTTTGCTTTCGGAAATATCTTTTTATTAAATTTGTTTAAATATCTACAAAATTGGGAAGATGGAAGTTTTGCTTTGGTAATTTTTTAATTATTAAATTTGTTTAAAATAAAAAAGAGTAGTATGTTATATATATATATATATATATATATATATATATATATATATATTATTTTTTTTTGTTAATAATAAGTAGTGTTTAATTTTATGTATTAAATTAATGTTAAATGTTAGTAGGAAATATATGATATTATTGGAGGTAGTTTAATATGGCTATAAAGGATAATCATTTCTTGTAAATATTATTTAGGACTATACTTGGCAGAGAAGTAATATCTAAAACTACTTATAATTGGGTGAGAGCTTGTCTGAAAATTCATCTTCTTATAATGTAAGGAAACAAGTTGTTTCCTTACACATCACTAGTTGGTCATTTTAGATAGTGTGGTTGCTCATTGACAGCTAAATTATGATAGATTTTGTCACCTTCAAATAAATCTTACAAAACAATTTAATCTTTTTTCATTTAATAAAACATGTGTAAAACTTCTAATATCGAGCAAAATGATAATTTATCCAGTAGATTTTTAACCCAAAAAATTAATTTCAAACTCATAAATATAAATATGATCTATGCTAAACTTATACCAACTAAGTATAAATGCATGCACAACTAAAAAATAAAGCAAACACATACAATGACATAGTAGGTACCCTAGAAACCCCAGTGTGGGGAAAACCAGCAAAGGAGGGGCTTTTAATGAGGCTTCAGAGATTAAATTATTACAGAAAAAATGAATATAAATTCTTATAGCCCAGAAAAGCTCCACTTCTTGAGTGTACAACCCAACCCACTCAGTTGCTCAAGGCTATTATTGTAAAGCCATGTTTTCTTCCTTAAATGGCTATTGTATGGCCTTTGAATTCACCCTCTTGGTTGTTGTAACTTTTCCCCTATTTCTCCCCTCTAGTGTTGAAGTTGTTTGGACCAGAAAAAGACCCCTTTAGTTATTGTCACATGACCCAGCTCACAACAACACTTTGTTGTATTGTACAGTCTTGTATATGGCCTCTTCCTGTTGCCAGGTCTACCTAGAAATCACCCTGAGATTGTTGTTCAACCCAACCAAGGCTTGACCTCTCTCTCAGCACAACTCAACCTCTTCCACAACCTCTAGCACCCTCCTTCTTTACTCCTTCTCTTCTCTAGAATGAAGAATGAGGTTCCCAACACCCTTAGCCTCCTCTATACCCAACCACCCTCACATGTTTCCTTGGGATTCACACCAGCAAAGGCTCCAATAGTCCAGATTGAGGTGCCTTCTCTCTCTAGACCCCACACAACACTCAGGTTGTGCGCCTCCTAGGCAGGGCCCCACACAACACTAAGGTTGTGTGCCCTCTTTGGCAGGGCCCCACACAACACTAAGGTTGTGTGCCCTCTTTGGCAGGGCCCCACAATCCACTAAAAAACAGAATTAAGCTTAATTGTTTAAGAAAGACTTAGGTTAAGTTAATTCGGTTGATCTGCATAATTTTATTGTCCTATGCATGCCTTGGACACTAGGCAACAACAAGGACACCTTTTGCTGCTACAAAATTAACAATCCCTCTTAGCAAGGAAGGTGTTCTGCACAACCTCCAACTTGTCCCTGAAGTAGACAAATTTTCCTTTCCCCAAAGGCTTTGTGAGTATGTCAACAATCTGTTCACTGGTTGACACATACTGTAGCTTAACTGAACCTTTCTGCACGCAATCTCGAATGGAGTGGTACCTTATTTCAATGTGTTTGGACCTATCATGAAACACCGAATTTTTAGAGAGCTTGATGCAGCTCTGATTATCATAGTGAATCATAGTTGTGTCCAACACTTGATCAAACAACCCCATGAGGAGCTTCCAAATTCAAATGGCCTCACATGATGCCAAGTTGGATTCCATGTATTCAATCTTTGCAGAACTCAAAGAAACTAATTTATGCTTCCTATTGACCCAGGAAATAGCCCTTGAACCTAAGCTGAAACA
>JASDQU010109310.1:53959-66245 GCA_032191745.1 Picea mariana
ATATATCTCAATCCAAACTCGATTGTCTCATGTCGATACCTCAACACATGTTTTTCTACCAACCAGTGTACATGCTTAGTCTCTACCATGAATTGGATGAGTGTATTGACAACAAAACAAAAATATGGTCTAGTGTTAACCAAATACATAAGAGAGCCAATGAACTACCTATAAAGAGAGGGATCCACTACCTATGACTTGGAAGCATTTATCTTATTCTAGTTAGTAACCATGGGTGTTTCCATAGGCCTACACTCTTGCATGCCAAACCGCTTCAGGATCCATAACATATTTCCCTTGTCCAAGGAAAATATTCCCATCCTTCTGCCACACCTCCAAACTAAGAAAACAATGCATCATCCCCAAGTCCTTCATCTCAAACTTACCAACAATATCCCTCTTGCAATCTACTATGAGCTTCTCTGACCCTGTCATGAATAAGTAATCCACATATAACACGAGAATGAGTGGCCCACCTCCAACCAGGATGTAGTAGAGGTTGGAGTCAGCCTCACTCTTGGTGAAGCCCATCCCAAGAAAATAATTGTCGATCATGTCGTACCATGTACGTGGTGCTTGTTTGAGCCTGTATAGCGCTCTCTTCAACTTGCATACATGAGATGCCCTGTTGTGCACCTCAAACCCCTCTGGTTGTTCTATGTATATCTCCTCCTCTATCACTTCATTAAGAAACATTGTCTTGACATCCTGCTGGTGGATCTTCCAACCCAACTCCACTGCAATGGATATCATGAGCCTGATAGAAGAATACCTCGCCATGGGTGCAAATTTATCACTGAATTCAATGACCTCCTTCTGTGAGAATCCCTTGGCCACAAAGCAGGCTTTGAACTTGTCCACACTACCATCAACAACATGTTTGATCATATATATCCAACCAATGATTTCCCCTATGGTCGGGGCACAACCTCCCACACATCATTCTTCATGATGGAAAAATACTCTTCCATCATGGCATCTCTCCACACCTATTGCACAAATGCCTCATGAAAACTAGAAGGATCAACCTCTATCAACTCCCTCTTAAGAGCCATGTAACTGGAAAAACTTTGTGCTACCCTGCTCTCCCTAACTGATGTCCTGGAAGCATCCACCTACTCCCGAGCCTCTCTCAATGTGCACTTAACCCACTTCGGCCTCCTCCTACTAGAGGACTTAGCCGAAGTAAATTGAGCATCCTTCTAGTCCTCATGGTACTCATGTTGCTCACCCTTCTCACTCTGCTTTTTATCCTTCCCAACCTGTACAAAATTCTAGAGACTTGTAGTCTGTAAGGGTTGTCTAGCCTCCGCCTTAGGAGCACTCTTCTCCTAACTATTCTCATCAACTGGCATCTGTCCATAGGACTTCCTAAAAGCCATTTCCTCCTCAAATATCATGTCCCTCCTAACCATTGTCCTCTTAAGTTCGAATGTAGACCATGTAGGCCTTGGAGGTCTCACTATAACCAACAAGGATTCCCTTCTCTACACTAGGCTCAAGCTTGGTTCTCCTCTTTACCGGAACATGGCAGTAGACCAAGCACCAAAAGATGTTTATGTGACCAATCTCTGGTCTCTTCCCCATGAAGGCCTCCTCAAGGGTCATCCTCCCCACACTACCATCAACAACATGTTTGATCATATAGATCCATCTAGAGACAACCAATGATTTCCCCTATGGTCGAGGCACAACCTCCCACACATCATTATTCATGATGGAAGAATACTCCTCCATCATGGGACCTCTCCACACCTGTTGCACAAATTCCTACTGAAAAATAGAAGGCTTGGCCTCTATCAACATCCTCATAAGAGCCATGTAATTGGAAAACCTTTGTGGTTCCCTGCTCTCTCTAACTGATGTCCTGGAATCATCCACCTACTCTTGTGCCTCTCTTAATGTGCGCTCAACCCACTTCGGCCTCCTCCTACTAGAGGAATTAGCCGAAGTAAATTGAGCATCCTACTAGTCCTCATGTTACTCACGTTGCTCACCCTTCTCACTCTGATTTTTCTCCTGCCCAACCTATAAAAAATTCTAGAGACCTGTAGTCTGTAATGGTTGTCTAATCTCCTCCTTAGGAGCACTCTTCTCCTAACTCTGCTCATCAACTGACATATGTCCATAGGCCTTCTTGAAAGCCATTTCCTCTTCAAATCTCATGTCCCTCCTAACCATTGTCCTCATAAGTGCAGAAATGTAGACCATGTAGGCCTTGGAGGTCTCACTATAACCAGCAAGGATTCCCTTCTCTACACTAGGCTCAATCTTGGTTCTCCTCTTTACCAGAACATGGCAGTAGACCAAGCACCCAAAGATGTGTATGTGACCAATCTCTGGTCCCTTCCCCATGAAGGCCTCCTCAAGGGTCATCCTCAATGTGAGGGTCATCCTCAATGTGACCACAATGTTGCATGCCTCATCCCATAGAAACATGGGAAAGTTCGGATCATGCAAAACAAATTTTTCTACCCCAACTATTGACCTATTATTCCTCTTTAAGACTCAATTTTGTTGTAGGTCATATGGCACAGTCAACTCCCTCCTAATCCTGAAATATACAAAAAAATCCTTGAAGGAACTCGAGGTATACTTTCCTCCATTGTTTGATCTGAGCACCTTCATCTTTCTTCATGTTTGGCTCTCCACAAGAGCTTTGAACTCTTGGAACTAGTTGAAGACCTCATCATTGGTCTTCATAAAATATATATAGGTCTTCCTAAAATAATCATCAATAATGGAGACATGGTAGTTGAACCCTCCAATAGACATTGTTGGCATTGACCCACATACATCTGAATGGATCAAGTCCAAAATCCTTTTGGACCTATTGTCACTGCTAGGAAACACGGTTTTGGTGTACTTTCCCAATGCACACCCCTTACACACACAATGTTGATGAGAATTGAACTCGGGAATCCTAGTCACGGCCTCCCTAAGCACCTTGAGAGCTCCATGATGTAAATGAACCATCCTCCTATGCCAAAGCTCCCCCAAATCTTAGCCACTGCTGCTATAGCTACTAACCAACACATAGTTTGGTTCAAACTACAACTTGTATAGTTTGTCCTTCCTTACTCCCAACACTTTCCCCATGCTAGCATTGGAGGCCTTAGGATGTATAAATACTCTTTCATCTCAGAAAGTGACCATATATCTCTTATCTTCTAGGGCTGAAACATAAATCATATTTTTAGTCAAACCAAGAATAAACAAAACATCATTAATTGACAAAGGCTTACCCTACTCCTTCTGAAACCTCATGGTCCCACTTCCTATTGGCTTGTACGTGGCATTATCTCCAAGTACAAAGTTGAAGTTGGCATTGTACTCCCTCAAGATGTCTAAGTACTCACGCACCCCTGTCAAGTGGAATGAAGCACCACTTTCAATGTACCATGTACCAGTGACCATGGAGGTGGATAGGCATGATAATAGTTAAAATTCATCCTCAAATCTCATTGCAAATGCATCCATATATGTTGTAGTAGCCAATTGATTCTTGTGTTTTCCCTTCTTATTATTGGGACACTAGATGGAAAAATGCCCAAGATGATGGAAAGCAAAGCATTTGACTTTGTTGGTGTCAAACTTCTTCTTACTACCATGTTTTGAAGAAGTTCCTTCAATTGAACTCTTCTTATTCTTCCCATTGCTCTTTTATGCCAAAGAAAGATTCTATTCATCTTCATATTTTTTTTTATCTCCATGTTGAGACCCCTCTCAGATCTCTTCTTGAGTAAAGTCATCCTACAATCCATCTCAAGTGGACATCTTCTCACGACCCACTATAGAATTGACAAACACATCCCACTGTTTTCCAAATCTATTCAAGGAAATTCGTACCCTCTCTTCTTAAGGAACAATATCTCCCACTGCTACTAGCTCATCTTTAAGTTGTGTGAGCCTAATGAGGTAGGAAGTCACTCCTTCATCCCTTTCCATCTTGGTGGCATTAAACATGTCCTTGAGAGCCATCTTTCAGTTCAATTTGTTACTCTGATACAACTTTATCAACGCTTCCCACATATCTTTTGTTGTTTTCTTCTTAGTTAGATATGGAAGCAGGTGGTCCTTGACACCATCCAATAATATCCTCTGTGCCTTGGCTTCTTTCACCTCATGGAGGTCCAAGGAAATAGGATCATGGACTAGTACATGCGTTGTTGTGCTGAAAAAATCCCATAGCTTGTTCTCATTGAGAACAACTGTAATTTTGACCTTCCATTAAATATAGTATGAGGCCCCCTCAAACCTATCCTCATATCTCACGTTGGTAGCCATGAAAACTTTGATTCTGGGCTACTGGAACCTTCAGAAAATCTATAAAAATATTCTTGAGACTTGAACCCGTGACTTGTGTGTTAATAAAAGGCACAACTCTAATACCATGTAAAACTTATAATACCCAACACAATGATAATTTAGCCAATAGTTTTTTAACCCAAAAATTTAATTTCAAACTCAGAAATATAAATCGGATCTATGCTAAAATTATACACGCTGAGTATACATCCATGCATGACGAAAAAATTAAATCAAACACACACAATGACACAATAAGTAGCCTGAAAAACCCCAGTGTGGGGAAAACCAACAAAGGAGGGGATTTTATTGAGGCTTCAGAGGTGAAATTATTACAACAAAAATAAATACAAATTCTTACAACTGAGAAACACTCTACTTCTTGAGTGTACGACCCAATAGACTCAGTTGCTCAAGGTTGTTGCTACTATGCGACCCTATTTTCTTCCTTAAATGGATATTGTATGGCCTTTGAATCAACCCTCTTGGTTGTTGTAACTTTTCCCTTGTTTCTTCCCTCAAGTGTTGAATTTGTTTTGACCAGAAATAATCCCCTTTAGTTTTTTTTCACATGACCCAATTCACAACAACACTTTGTTGTACTGTACGATCTTGTAGATGGCCTCTTCTTACTACCAGATCTACTCAGAAATCTCCCTAAGCTTGTTGTTCAACCTAGCCAAGGTTTGACCTCTCTCTTAGCACAAATCAACCTCTGACGCCCTCCTTCTCTTCTCTAGAATGAAGAATTAGGTGCCCAACGCCCTCAACCTCCTCTATACCTAACCACCCTCACCTATTTCCTTGGGATTCACACCCAAAATGGCTCCAACGATCAATATTTAGGCACCTCCTCTCTATGGACCCCACACAACACTCAAGCTATGCACCTCCTAGGTAGGGCCCCACACAACACTAAGGTTGTGCGCCCTCGTTGACAAGGCCCCACAATCCACTAAAAAATAGAATTAAGCTTAATTGTTTAAGATGACTTGGACTAAGCTAATTTGGATTATCTAGGTAAGTTTATTGTTCTATACATGCTTTGGACACTACGCAACAACAAGGACACCTTCTGCTGCTACAAAATTAACAACTTGTAATATTATCTATCACCATATTTACATATAATTTTTTTAGTTGGAATAAAATGATTAATATAACTTTAAATATATCCTATATAAAATATTTTATAATAATAAGTTATATTTTACATTGATTATGATTATGTTGTAGAATATAAGATAAATTTTATTAATGATTGATTATGATTATGTTGTAGAATATAAGATAAATTTTATTAATGATTATAATATAGTTTTAGAAAATCTTCATTATTAAAATTATTTTGTAAATGTGGTGTGGTAAATATTATTTGATGGACTTGTTATGATGAAAATGTATTCATATTCAAGATTTTTTTAGGAGGAGAGAAGTGAATATTCAAAGTTCTTGCAAGATTTCTTAGTATCATAGAAAAATGAACTGATATGGGAGTTTTTAACTTTCATCATTTGCTTAGCTTTTTTGAATGGTTTTTTTTTAATATTTTATTTTAATATAAAGATAAACTTGTATAAGAAAATATTAATATTTCTTATTAGTCCCTATACATGAGATTATAGAAATGAGTTTTCTTTTGATGTGATATTGATGTGATATTAATTTGTTTTTTACTATAAATTTGTGTATGTAATGTAATGTTTAACATAGGAAAACAAATATATATTTTTAGATATAATAAAAATATTTGTGTTTCTCATTTCTAATTGGTTGTTAGAATTAAAGTGTTATTGCTCCCTTCACGTCTTTCAATATGTAGAATTAATTACATAATCAATAAATTTCACCAATCACCACATCTAAATACAAAAAATTGTACTATGTATTTATTATTATGCATTATTATATTTATATTATATTTATTATCTAATATATTATTTATTATTATATTTATGTTATATTTATTATCTAATATATTATTTAGATTGTATTTATTGTGTAATATATATATATTATTAAATTTGAAAGGTTTATTTTCAAAAAGAAGAATTGAATATTTTTAAAATGCAATTTGTATTTGGCTAGCTCAACTTAATTGGAAGGAAATTTATGTTAATCTCAAAACTATCCAACATCCACATTAAAGTAAAAATATGGTCAGAGATCATGGCCAATACGCCATATGACAAATCTATAAACTAAGTGTCATGAAGCAGCACGTCTTTCTCCATTCCTTGCGAGTCTAGGTCGAATTCTTTGAGTTCTATCGGTGTTAATTTTTTTCATTTAAAATCTAAGACTATGAAACTAGACCCTAGTTAACATATTGTTCATGTTTCACAGTAATCATCATAATCAATAATTATAGGGTGTCAGCTATCATCTCCGTTTCCAAATCTACTTGGCAGGGACTAAACTGCTATGTAACCCTTGTTATATATCCTATTATCACCATAAATTTATATATTATATTAATATTATGTTTTTCAAAATAATTATATTTTAATTTCTTTTAAATCTACAATTTATTTATTTTTATTTTAAAATTTTAAATGGAATACAATCTCACCAATACATATGTCTTGACCGAGTAACCTCTTGTTTGTAAACCACAATTCTCAACCATTCAACTAACTCTTGTTTGATTGATGTACTTAAAGATGTCTTGCACATATCTTTGGAAATTTAGCCAATTTAGATTGTAGGAGTATCAGAGAAAAAATGGCCCTTGAAAATGGTACAAACAATTTTAAAGATCTCACTTGCAAGGTATAGATTTGATGGACACTCTTCTTCATCAAATATTTTTTTATAACTGGTTTATTTTTAAAACTATGATTCAATGTTTTATATTTATTTTTGTTGGTCATTTAAATATTATGTATTATATGTATTTTTATTAATTTTTGTTAAGAATACAAGGTAGTGAGAGCATAACTAAATATTATTATGGAATTGCATTTAACATAACATCATTAAATTGCAAAAATTTATATAAAATATTTGATGTGTCCTACATCATAAACACCATGTAGGCTTTGCTTTGACACAACTGAAAGTTGAAATTTATTGAAATTTTACATGCAAATGCAAGTTGCATGCATCTCTTTGATAGTTGGATAGCAAATTGTATTCTAACTTTGAGTTGTGTCCACTCTCTAGTGTCCATGGGGCATGAAATATATTGCATGCAACCTACAAGTCCACAAACAGGTCTAACGACCTTTCCTAACTCAATCATGCCTCAAGTCCACAAACAGGTCTAACGACCTTTTCTAACTCGATCATGCCTTTATTAACAAAAGGTATTCAAGAAAATGCCTTTATGGTGATTCGATCACACTACAATGAAGATAGTGTAAAAACTTTTGACATTTTCAAGAATTAAGTAGAAATCAATACTAATGTGTAGATTTAAATTGCCAATTGTTACATCCCCATTGGACGCCTACCCAAATATTACGATCATGCACATCCTAAGGGAGTGCGGCACCACGTCAATTCTCACTTGATTGCTTGGAAACACCAAGGATACTTCGTTCGAACTATGCCTCTTCATTTAGAGCATACCCATACTCTGTTCGAGGCTACGCGCAAGTCACACTCCTACTCTATGCAACTCACTTATATACTTAGAAAATATTGTTAATGACTTAAAAATTATTCATTAATCATACATCCATTAATATGCAAAACAAAGAGAACACTTGTGAAACAAACAAGAGACACAAATATAGTGCGGGAAGAACAAGACATATATGACACCTAACTAGGTCTTATTATTGCGAAATAGTTACAATATGAACACTATAGACTTAGTTTACAACTTAGGTAGAGTCGCACAACTCACTTCACCTCACCAAGACACTCATACACAAATTCATCACACCAAGACTTTTACTTCGCAACAACTTTCACAAACTTCGCGACATGCCCTAGACATGCACCCACCATAGACTTGTTGTCTCTTCTCTACCGCAAGACTTCACACAAACCTACAGTACTGTCTCATAGCATGCCTCACCCAGACCTGTGACAAGACTTCCCCAACTTCCAAAGTCACTTTGCCTTCTAGACTCAATCCAAAGAAGATCGCCCTAACTTTTTCCACATAATCACCTCAAGGAAGCACGAGTCCTCCCATGTGGAGTGACTTGGACCCTTAAGGGAGATGACCCCTTCTTGTCTGAAACTGCCTTAGAACCTTTGGTTGTGATATTTCCCTCTTCACTATGCCTTATTAGTTGTGTGCCTTGTGTTCTTATATGGACTCCAAACGTCAAATTTGTGAATTGTCACATCCTTCGGGTGTGTTGCACCCCTTCCTGGACCAACATGCCCAAATGAACTGACCTGCCCCTTCGTGGACCGACATGCCCATGAACCCATGCACTCATCAGCCTTCACATCTATTGGGGTCGACGCAAGCCAACCTTGGGTGCACTTCTCATGCTGATGTACACCAACCTCCTTGGTGTGCCCCATGCTTCACCTCGTGTTTGGGAAAGCCCCTTGACATGTTCACGTGCCCACAAAGCCCACTTTCCCAACTAGCGTGACTCTTCGGTGTCGGATGTTGGCACCCAAAGTTTTGGGTTCATTTTGTGCATGCGCACAAACAAAGTTCTGCATGTTCATTCCAAGTTTTGTGTGCTCTTGTTTCAGTCTTGCGCACGCTTAAGCTAAATGAAAGAAAAGAGAAAGGAGTGCATGACGAAACAAGTTTTGATATTGCGCACTGAGTCCAAGATATGAAATATGCATGCCAGTCCAAGTTTTGTTGGTAGCACCAGAAATAAACAAAAACCACATGCTAAGAAAGGAATCGATGATAAATCTTCTCGAATGATTATGGCCAACAACACAAGGGATCATAGAGGTGACAAAAGATGAGTTGGTGGGGTAATTAAGATTTCCTTGATTCCAGAAGGTTATGTGGACTATAGGCAGGTGCCAAAAGTGTGCAAGACAATGAGTGGAGCATAACAAAAAGAGATAGAGCTCTCGAGAAGAGAAATATATAAAAGGAAACAATGGCATCAAAGATAGAGTTAGATGGTTAGATGAGATTGAGTGAGTTGTTGATATCAATCTCACTCTGAGCCTTTTGTAACGTTGTAATGCTTCTTAATATAAATCTGAGTCTATCATATGTTTAAGATCTAAAAAGGATGAGCATTGTGCAATATGTTGTATTTATGGGAAATTATATTAGAAGGGATGTGATACTCTGTTGTTGTCGAATACAGTTTGTTTATTGTATGTTTGTGTTGAATGGAATGAAAGGAATAATAAAGATGTGGCAGTTGTGATCTATTGTGTGTATATCATGTGTTATTTTGATATCTGTGTGTATTTTTTTACTTATTAATCATAGTAAGTCATTGGATATGGAATGTGTGAATGGCATCCAAGATGAATCCTGGTTTATTTAGTTTTTCATCCCTAACACAAGGTCTTATGGTCTCTGTGATCCTCTTTGCACTTGGGTGAAACCTTCCTTAGCCTTGGCTAAGGATTGATATGTTGATGCTCTGGAGTTTTTGTTGGTCAAGTCTGGACGAATCCAAGGTCTAAACTCCCCAATGTTAAGAAGAACGTGTGCAAGTGTGGAACAAATCACCAACATCATAGAAGCCCCAATTTTTATCTCCTTGAGGACTTAGGCAAGGGTGCACACGCCCTTCTAGCCGATGACCTTACATCCTTCCCCACCTCAAGTCATCGTTGTCCCCAGTAATATCCACAAATCTATGATCTCCAAGTCTCTGCCTGAATTTGTGCCCCCATCACAACTAAGTCTGTTGGAAACCCCAAGTTTCATTCCAGCTGGAAACCCCAAATTCTGTCAAAGTGGAAGCCCCAAGTTTCCCTACAAAATGGAAACCCTAAGTTTTGTCGCAACCCATAACTACTTCACTTCGCAATCACTTTTGTGATGTGATCACTTCTACAATTACAATTGCTATCACCTCTGCAACCACTTATGTGATCATATCTGCGACAAGTCCTGTGTTCGTAAGCCTTTCCCAAGTGCTTCATTTCACCACAAACTCTGTGCATGGTCCTCTCAAGGTCTTCACACAGGTCTAGTACTTACTTATATCTCAAATCAAACCAACCAAGTATGTGCCCAGAATGTCTCTGCGATGCAACAAACCACCTCACCGAACCATGCACCAAGTATGTGCCCAAATTGTCTTCGTGCTATGCCCACAACTATCATCAGCATAGTAATGCATCATGCTTCAAGCTTTGATACCATATTTCATGTCCCCACATGATGCCTACCCAAATCTTATGATCGCGCCTCTTGAGAACATGTGACACCAACGCTGGTTATCATTTGGGTGTTTGGCAACACCAATTATACTTTATCTGGACTACAGCTCTTCACCTAGAACATATCCATACTCCATTCTAGGATACAGATGAATCACACTCCTACTCTGTGCAATTCACTTGTATACTTAGACAATCTTGTTAACAACTTAACACATAGTGATTTAAGCATACATCCATGAACATGCAACAAAAAGAGAACACTTGCGAAACAAACAAGAGACACACAGATATAGTGTAGGCAACACAAGACGTGCCTAACACCTAACTAAGTTTTATTATTGCAAACAGTTACAATATGAGCACTACCGGCTCAATTTACAACTTAGGCAAAGTCACACGACTCACCTCACTTCACCAAGACACTCATACACAGATTCATCACACCAAGACTCATCTGTTGCAACAAATTTCACAAAATCTGCAGCACGCCCTAGATGTGCGCCCACCCTAGACTCACCATCTCTTCCATGTCACAAGACTTCACACAAAACTATTGTTCTTTCTCATAGCATGCCTCACCCAAACTTGTGACAAGACTTTCCCAAACTTCAAAGTCACCCTGCCTGCTAGACTCAATCCAAAGAAGGTCTCCCCAACTCTGTTCATAGAGTCACCTTAAGGCATCACAATTCCTCCCATGTGGAGCGACTTGTCTCCTTGAGAAAGGGAGCCCCTCCTTGTCTGAATCTACCTCAAAGCCTTTGGTGTTGATCTTTCCCTCTTCACTATGCTTTCTTAGTTGTGTGTCTTGTGTTCTTATATCGACTACAAATGTCACCTTCGCAAATCGTCGTGTTCTTTGGGTGTGTCAAGCCCCCTTCATGGTCCAACGTGCTCAAATGAACCGAAGTGCCTCTTCACAGACCTGCACACCAATGAATCTGTGCGCTCGTCAACCTTCGTATCTCTTGGGACTGATGTGCTCCTCATGCTGATGCACCCTAAGGATCCTTATGTCGATGTGCTCTATGCTTAGACAAGCCCCTTCGTGTGTTCAGATGCCTAAGATGCCCACTTTCCCAACTAATGCGACTCTTGAGTGCTAAAGCAACCCCAAATTCCATGTCCTTGAGGGTGCCAGCATTGGCGCCCTTCTAGCCAAGGATGTTACACTAATGAAGAAAAGGGATAGATACCTATAAAATTTAACTACGGCTCACACGTCCTCTCAGATTTTGGGGTTAGCAAGAAGTTTCTATCTCTTCTCTTGTTAATCACCCTAGTGTTACACATTATTTTCGTCATCCCTATGACCGCTAATGATGTAAACCTATCTGTTGCCTTCAGAGGGGTTATTGGCCTAAGTTCCTGAAGAGAGAAGGGAGAAGAACTTTTCCTGAGAAAAGAAGTTGCATTTTCCCTAGTAAAAACCCTATAAAAGAGGAAGTTCGCAGGCTGCCTATGTATTAGGGTGCGAGAATGACTAATTCTTGCAGGTTGCACCATAGCTAGGGTGCGAATAGTTCGCAGGTTGCACTATAAGCAGGGTGCGAGAATGCTTACACGTGGGAAAAATGCTCGTTTTCTCAAATCTTCTAGAAGGAGAAACTTCTATGGTGAGGTGGCATCCGAATGGTTTGGATCTTACTCGCTTTCATGATTTAGTGGGATCATCCTAACCTCCTCACCT
>JASDQU010109310.1:66923-78125 GCA_032191745.1 Picea mariana
CGAAAAACCTTCATTTGGACCCTCAAAATGGCCCCGGAAGTTAAAACCTGCTAAAAATAGTAAATTTCCAAAATGGCCAGAAAACTGTTTTGAGCCATTTGGAAAAGGTGGGTGGCCACCGATATCCACCTGGATCAGTATTCTTACCTTTACACCTTGCGAGTCGATGAAATGCCAAGATCTAGCCACGTGTCCCTTGATGGACGGTCCAGATGACGTCGGGATTTCGCGACTTCACAAGTCGAAATCTCTCATGTGCACTCCAGAGGACTAAACCTCGTGCACTTTCTCGCTCATCTAATGGTTGTCGGGCCTATGTGCAAGATCTAATGGCTGAAATTCTTTCTCCTTTTTCGCGCTCTCCTCGTCCCTTCCGAACTGGTTTCCCACTCTGGATCCATTAGCAGGATGAATCTTACGGCCTCAGTGGCTGTTCTTTACACCTAAGACACGTTCTTTACTCCTGTGTAAGAAATATTCGTGAATCTTTCAAATATTTGAAATAATTTCACGAGTTCTTCGTTCTCTGCTACAATCTTTGACAGATTTGAGCGATTTCCAAAAAATCTTTAAACGATTGTGCCTTCTGCAGCAATCTTTAATGATTTTGAATGAATTCTTCGAGTTATTTAAATATTCCTGCGTCCTGCAGATCTTCTTCATGAGTCTTTGACGATTCTTGAAAATTACAAGAATCTTTAAAGTTTCTTCTTCTGCACTCTCTTCTTCCTTCTCGTGTTTCTTCTCCTTGAAACTTTCGAGCGTAGTACACTTTGCAACCTCGCGTGAGCTTCTTACGATGATATTTAGAGAGTAATACAGACAGCTCTCCAAGCCTTGTGAAAAGTTTGTGTCACGTGCTCTCAAGATCCGTGAAAGCTCTGTGTTGTTTAAGGATCGTGTTGCTCTCCAGCCTGTGTGAAGAGGCTTACGACTGTATCTCTAATACCATGATAAATTGTGAAGCAAGAAATGCAGAGAGAAAGAATAGAATAGAAAACAATATATTTAGAATATATGAAGAAGAGTACAATGAGAAGTAAGTCTGAAGAAGATACAATGCAATGGGAAAATAGTTGAGCTAAATAGGCTCAAGCAAATCAAGAATAGAAAGTACAGCTGGCCAAGACAGCTGGCAGTGTACAATCAACCTGTTGAGGTTACATTATATTTAACAAGTAGTTTGTCTCACCATCGGTGAACTCATTCTTTTAGGCTATCTTTTGGCCGACTCATTTAGCTTGGGGAGCATGGTCTTGGTGACTGATTCATGAGAAGAATTACAAGCCACTGAACAACAACCCATTCATTATGGAGACCTAAGATTTAATGGTTCATTGAGAACAGAAAATTCACTACTGTATTGAGAGCTAGTTTCTTGTGTGTAGACAAGCTTGAGAATAGAGGGTTCACTAGTTGGTTGTAGTGTGCAGGTTACAAGAGGGACAGGGATTTGTAGCATAAAAAGAAGAGATATTACAAAGCATCACAAAGGAATGGAGGCCTAGTGGCTTTTGGGTGATAGATCTTGGTATACAAGACTGAGATAGAGATTAGAAATTAAATTTCCTCACAATATCCATGTTGGTGAATCAAGTGGGCTATAAGCCCCTTGTTTACATATCAGAAGGTATCAGAGAAATTGCATCCTTGACCAAGACACAACTTCTAGGATTGTGAACAAAATATTGCAGACTGCAACATGGGAAAAGCAAGCACAGAGAATTTGGAATATTTACGCGCCAACAATGTCGAGCTTTGACAAGAGAATGAGTGCTTAAAGGCACAAGTTAAGATGTTTAACTAGAGAATGGCAGAGATGTTGAAGCACATGGAGACCTCTACCCAATTATTTTCATTACTCAAGAATAAGTTTGAATAACGTCAAGACACCCTCACAATAGTCATGTCAGATTGGGACAAGCACAAAGCACAACTTGTGTACCTTGGTGAAAAGGTCATCCAATATATTTGGCAAGAAGGTAGGTGCACGTTGATGATGGCTCAGCTACCACAAGAGTTGGTAGAGAAGGATAATGACTTGGAAAGGCTTCAAGTAATTGTCTAAGAGCACAAACAAGAAATACAACATTCCATCACCACTGCAGATGCTAGCACTATGACTAAGACCACCTTGGTAAGCTCACCTACCTTAGACACCTCTCAAGAGAAGCTTAGGGAATTTGAAAAGCATACCAGGGATATTGGCTCTAAAATTCTAAGGAAAATTGGCTATGATGGACAAGGGCTAGGCATGAGGAGGCAAGGCATCATGACCACCATTATATTTACACCATGGACCAAGCATGAAGGCATAGTATTTGATGGCAGAAGTGAAAAGTCCATCACCATGAGGAAAACCATTTTCTTGAAGGAAAAGGACATGTCAGAGTTGGCTTGCTCATTAGGAGAAGGAGTAAGAGCAATGAGTGAAGGTGTCATCTCACCACCACCTCAACCTTATTGTGACAGATTGAAGGAGGGAAGTGATAAGGAGAGTTCATAGACTCATCCAACACCTACACCTTGATAAAACAACACACTAATCAACAAAAGTAAGAAGAAGAAGAAGACCAGGAGGTTCACTTTAGACAAGAGATTTCTTGTTTGTCACTATTGCAAGAAGAGAGGCCATATCATACACAAGTGTTGGTATGTAGAGGAATCTTCCATTTGTAGAAAGAAAGGTCATTATGAGGCAACCCGCTAGAAGAAGCAAGCCATGTTCTATAGGCCTGATTGTTCCCAGAAGTTGAATGGAAAGAAGGCTTCTCCAATCCAATAGCACACTCATAGGCACTTGGAGAGGAGGAGTATGTCAATAAATCCTTGTAATAGCCACAATAATTTTTCCACCATTGCAAGTTGAGTGGACATTAGGAAGAAAAGTGTTGGTGGCTTCACCCAGAGCTCCACCCTAGAAATCACACAACAAAGAGAAGAGTGTGGAGAGTGAATAAAGCAAGAGGTGAAGAGCTACTTGTGTCTCCTATTAAAGGAGAAGATGTTTCTCAAAGAGTTGTAGCATTACAAGAGGACATCCTCAACAACGAAGCAAGTAGTTGTCTGATGGAATCAGGAGAGAGTGGAGAAGGATCTCAAGCATGGGATGACATCTCTTTCATTGCTCGTTGGTTGAAGAATGACTTGCCAATGAATGGACCAAATCCTAGAACTAGCGTGTAGGGGTATGCAGATCGGTCATTAGAGTGATATGGCCATGAATGTTTGTTCATGTGAAGAAAAGAAATTGATCCTAGAAATGGAATGCAGCCACACTTTCCTCGAGGAGTTGTTGTGTGATGGCAGATTTTTGGGGTCACACTAGAAATAGACTAGCATTTGACTTGGTTTCATGATAGTCAAGATGGATTTTCTTCAAGATAGAGAAGGAGATAGGAATGAGTGTTAATTCCATAGTTTGAATATGGAGATTTTGAAGTAGAGAGTCAATTAGTAGACTTTTTCAATGAAGGAACAAGTGAGTTAGAACTAGAGCTAGAGCCATAGCCAGGGACCAGAGCTAATATCCAAAGCCACGAGCTAGAGCCAGAGCTAGAGTTAGAGTTGTTTCTAGGAGCCAGATTCAAAGCCACGTTCTAGAGGAGAAAACAGAAGTACAATGATCCATATTGGTTTCAAAGGAAAAACTACAAGGAAGGCAAAGTGGTATGAGAGGAACCAGATTGCAAGCAAGTTCCTCATTTTTCCTTAGCATCTTTTGGGGACCAAAAGCCTGTCAATGGGGAGGTGTGATCTGAAATGGATTTGGACCAATGAATGGTTGTAACACTCAGTACTTGTAATATTAAATTGACAAATAATGAAGGTCAATAAACTTTGTAAAACAATGTAAAATTGAAAGTCTAATAAGACAAAAATCAGAATGCGAGAGGAAAATTAAGGTAATTGGAAATCGAATAGGAGAGAAGGCTTAGGAATGGCAAGTGAAGAGCCATGGATGTTGGCCTTCCCCTACCACCCAACTACTCCCTATTTCTTCCCTCTCTCTCATTTGCAAAAAGATTTTTGGCCAAGAGAGGAAGAGTCATCATAGCCAAAAACACATTGTAACCAGGGATTTCCATAATGAAAATATTGAGCCCCATTCGAAGCTAATTTTTCCCGTTTGGGTTTCTAGTGAAAAACCTCTGAGTTCATTGGTGATTGGTTGCATTTGATTTTTTTATGTTCATCATTAGTTTGTTTTTTACTTCATTTATGAGATGATAACTGAATTCTTTGTATTTATCTTAATTGTATCCTATAATTAAGTTTTAATGAAAATGAAGAACCATGACCTCTCTCGAATGTCCCTCATACATTTCTTGTCATAGTCGAAGACCATTGGATATTAAAAATTGTTTTTCAAACGAGGTTACAATTTCCTAGGAATCTGAATTAATTGCTAAGGGGTTTTGTTACATGGACCATAATTCCCGCTCCCTGGGTAGTTGAATTGTCCGTTGGTTGATTAACTTCACTTGTGACTCAACTTAGCTCCCTTTGGTGGACTTGAAAATTGTTGGGATGATTTATTCATTGTTGGGGAATTTAAATTACTCTCCAAGTCAAATTTAAGGTTGTTGGGGCGTATGAACATTCCCATAGGCCGTACGTCTCACTTATGGGAAAATTCCTCCCTCAGGGAGTTTTAATTTTTTTCCTAGAGAAAGTCTTGATTTCCTTGGGTTGATTGGAATTCATCCTAGTCGATTTTATTTTGTTGAGTTGAGCATTTACCTCCGTGGTTGACTTAGTTTCTTGGAAAAGTCGACTTTCATTCACCTAATTGACTCAACTCCTTTGTCAAAGTAGACTATAATTTATCTAGTCGACTCATTCACCAATTCGACTTCTGACGGGTAGGACTACTTCATTTCTATTCAAATTGACCCATGCATGGTCGAATTCCTTCGCTTGGACGAGTTATATATTTTTTTGCCGTATTTTAGAGGTTACTCAACGTTTTAGATTGCTTGGGAATTTTTAAACATTTTTGGGTGAATTCCTCCTCACCTAAGCATATTTAGAAGTTGTTGGACATTTTTAAATGATGTTGGGCAGCTTTCTACTTGCATGGGAATTCCTAGAAGTGGATGGGTGATTCTAGATGTCATGGGGCATTTTTGGAAGTTGTTGGGAACATTTAGAAGTTGTTGGCAGAATTTGTAAGTTGTTGGGTGCATTTAGATGTTATTGGGCATATTTAGACATTAGTGGGCTAATTTGGATGTTGTCAAATGTGTTTAAATATTGCCTAGAATTTTTTTGATGTTGTGGGTTTCTCAATTCTCCCTTTAGTGGGTTTTTTTCATCGTTGGTTACCAATTTCTCCCTCTTAGCATTTATCTCCACTACCATTCAACCCGACTCGTCTATTGATTAGTTTTCCTCTACATACCAATTCAACTTCTGACGAGTAGGACTACCTCATTGCTATTCAACTTGACCCATGCATGGTTGAGTTCCTTCGTTTGGATGAGTTAAACTATTTTTTTGTATTTTAGAGTTTACTCGACGTTTTAGATTGCTTGGGCATTTTTAAACATTGTTGAGTGAATTCCTCCTCACCTGGGCATATTTATAAGTTGTTGGACATTTTTAAATGATGTTCGGAGGATTGTTACTTGCATGGGAATTCCCAGAAGTGGATGAGTGCTTCTAGATGTCATGCAACATTTTTGGAATTTGTTGGGCAGATTTAGAAGCTATTGGGCAAGTTTATAAGTTGTCAGGCGCATTTACAAGTTATTGGGCATATTTAGACGTTACTAGGTGAATTTGGATGTTTTTGAATGTGTTTAAATGTTTCCTAGACGTTTTGTGATGTTTTGGATTGCTCAATTCTCCCTTTAGTCGGTTTTGTTCATCATTGGTTACCAATTTCTCCCTCTTAGCATTTTTCTCCAATACCAGTTGACTCGACTTGTCTATTGAGTAGTTTGTCTCACCGCCAATCAACTCATTCCATTGGGCTATATTTTGGTTAACTCATTTACCTTGGGGAGCATAGTCTTAGTGACTGATTCATGAGAAGAATTAAAACCGAGTAGACAACATCCCATTCAATGTGGAGACCTGAGATTAATTGGTTCATTGAGAACAAGAAATTCATTATTGTATTGACAGTTGGTTTCTTGTGTGTAGACAAGATTGAAAATAGAGGGGTCACCAGTTGTTTGTATTGTGCAGGTTACAAGCATCATAGGGATTTGCAACAAACAAAGAAGAGATATTATATAGAAGCACAGAGGAACAGAGTCTTAGTGGCTTCTGTGTGACAGAGCTTGATATACAATACTAAGACAGAGACTAGAAATTAAATTTTTGCACAATATCCGTGTTGGTGAAGTGAGTGGGATATAAGCCCCCGATTTACGGATCACATACCAAATGGAAATGGTTGAAAGGAATGCATGGATTTTTGTTACTTTTACTACTTTCTTCAATACTCATGCCATTCCATTGGTGAAGGTTTGGAATTCATTGTTAACCAAGCGATTGAAGCACTCTACTTTGGAAATGGGTGTTGAATCTTTTGATTTCCTTAGGTGTTTAGAAAGATCATATGTGCAAGTCTCAATAGCTACAAGTCTTGGAATTATTCTTTGTTGTTTCTTTTATTTTCTTTTTCTAACTCTCTTTCCAAACTCAACACTATAACCTGAAGTTTTTTGTTGGTATTGATCAACGTTATTCTTCTAAGAGTGTTGTCTATGAATTTGCAAGCCATCTTCAAAGGGTCACATTTTCTTCCTCTACTTTCTCACTAGTATCAATCAACACTTTAATGTAATATCAAAATACATTTCCAAAATTGATTTATCCAATCTTTCCCACACATCCAATGAATTATCCATTATTACATCCTAAAATCATTTCCTATTATTTCTCTCACAATTTTGAACCTTGGTTCCACTATACTCAAATATTTGACTCTCATTGACACTAGAAATAGAGAGGAAAAATCATGATTCCATTGTTTGGTAGTTTTAGGATGTGGTAGTTCCACCTATACTAGAATTGCTTTAGCATATAGTGTGATAATTGTTTCTAATAACTATTATTGTGGTTATGCATTAAGGCTTATCTCACATACTTGATATTGTCTCTAGAAATCAACAGGAAATGGGGTGGGAATGATGAAATATTTATGCAGTGAAGGAAAGATACTAGGGTTGCAAGGGAAGGGAGAATCAATAAAAAAACCCATCTATTGGTCTAATGTATGGAGGGGATGGGGGTGTGATTATGGTGGTGGCATGTAAGGTCTTTAAAATTTGATATGGCGATGTGGTTAGAAAAGTCATAAGGGGTATCAATGATTCTTACAAGAGGTTGTAAATGATTAATGGTTTCTTATTTATTGTTTATTGGAGGAGAACATGGCTAGGTTTGCTCCTCAATTACTAGGGTTATACACACTTCATTAAATTTGGAAAAATTACATTACAAGAATTTCATCAACATTAATTTTTTTGTGATTCTTAAATATATTCCATTAAATTTTGAAAAGTTAATCCAAGGAACTAATTCCTAGTTTAGATTTATTTTATTATTCCAAGTAACTCTTCAAGATTCAAGCATTCAAAATGAAATAGAGTCTCATTTAGAACTAGATAAGTAGGTCATAAAGCATTGAGTCTATACAAACCCCTAATTTGTGAAATCTTANTATATAAGGATAATCCAATGAAGTTTCACACATAATTACATTCAATACTACAATAGGTTCTCTATCTATATTCTGTGTGATCAAATTAGCAAGAATATTGATATTATGAAATGATGTTTTTTAGGAAATATAAGATAACATTAATGAAATCACCATAAGATAAGATATGATGAGGTAATTATTTTTTTAATTAATTTCCTAAATTTGTATGTCAATGACCAAGCTAATAAGGCTATTAGAATGGAAGAGTGGCACTAGTGTTATATAAATGGGGGTATGGCCCACTCTCCCCTCCCATGATGTGTATAGTTTTTATGGTGATAACCTCTTGAATTAGCACATTTCTCAGTATGAACAAGCGATGAGATGGAGAGTTATACCACTACAAATAATACCTTAGTGCCTCCCTTATCACTCTAACAGGGGAGTTATGAATAGTACATGAGGGATGGTGATGTGTAAATGGGGGGATGGTTCACTCCTACCTCCCATTATGTGTATAGTTTTTATGGCATGCACCTCTAAATTTAACACAAGCCTCAACATGCACAGTCAGTGGGATGAAGAGTTATACTACTAGCACTCATACCTTAATGCCTTCCTTGTGATTGAAATGAGAATTATTGAAGGGTATGATGGTTGCGGTGTGGGAATAATGTGGGTCTAATTAGTACCAGGTGTTGGCAATATTTATAAAATGAGGTCCCACATGCTATCTCAAGTGTTTCGAAAGGCATTACCCTTGGTCAGTTCTTGGAGCATGGTATGTGTTTTCCAATTGTGGGTCAATTTTCTAGATTTTGATACATAGTATGAGTTATCATATGGGAAAGGAGAGAATTCAAAGTGTTTTTGTGTTGTTCTAAGGTCTACCTCAAATCCTTAGTATTCCTCAACATATTTGGACAACACTCTATATGTGGTTCTAGTTTTGTTTGTGGTGTTGTATATGTTGGGTCAATTAATAGTCGTAATAAAAACTCCTTTTACTTGTCAACCAATTTCATAAATTTATGAGCTATAGAAACAATATGTGTGGGTAAAGGATCAAAGTTTTAAAAACTCTAATTATTCTAGCTTCTCAAGAGACAACCAAACCATACAACAAACAAATCACTCATGAAAATGTTATCAAGAAAACCTTAACTCTCTACATGGGATGAATACCAAACATGATAGAAATAAAATAACTTATATGTCATGCATAGATCTCTGATCTATGCATGATCATGTTCTCTGATTTGTTCTAATTCTGATTTTTTAATTTGTAGATGTTAAGGGTTCACACACAAAATTATCAAAACTATGAATAGAAAACTTGAAAACATAGACTAGTAATCAGTTCCTTTCGTCAAAATCTCCTTTTAATATCCAATATATAATCTTTCACCTTCAGAGACTAAGTATTCATGATCTATGTATAAGGTTACATCTTACAATAAGAATTCTATTCACTTGTCAAAAATTAATATAACAAAATAGTAATTATGCTCACAAGTTTTACTCTAACCATGTATTTTAATCAGTCAGCTAGAAGGATATCAAGTATCCACATAGTGCTACTAATATTATGTTGAACCTCTTAGTTTATAGTAAAATCTTATGAATATAGGATCTAACACCTAGTCCACAATCAATACTCTTAATGCAAAGGACATATGGTGGTACTACACTTCCCTTATACAAACAATTTGTTCATACAGAGGTGACTCAACTTTGTCATGCACTATTTAGTATTAATTGTGTGATACAAATAATAACAAGGGTTACTGAAAACAAATCAACAATATTTTAGGATCAATCCTCACAAGGAATCTTAGGACATATCCAAAATTGGATGTCTCTTCATAAGTGATTGGATCAACCTTTATCAAATTGTATGATCAGATTGGAAACAATGCTATGAAATTTGCATCAACTAAAAAAGCTCAAAAATGATTGAAAAAGAATAGAAAAACATTCAAAAGGAAAGGCTTGTCTCCTAAAAAGTATGGAAATGGTTTCATGAACTATCTTCGGAGGTCACACATTGACAAACCATATCACTCATTAATAAAAAGTCTTGAGATTGTCCTTGGGTGGAACCCTTTACACTCAACTTTGCAAGTTATAGTTTGATGCTACAGGAACATGATTAAAATAAAAAAAATAATCAAACTTATTGAAGCAAGGTTGTGATAGATCTCAGTAATCTAGCACTCTTTTTTCAAGCTTCTTATCTTTTTGCTAGAATGGCTCTCATCAAAGTTTTAAATACATTCATGGATCTTAGCAAAGGGTTGTAATAATTGTTAACTTTCCAAGTTTGACCTCACAACACAGCTTCAATCACTCTCATTCATATTTAAGCCATTAGCCAATCCTTTAATCAGTTAAATGATTCAACATAACCCATAACTATTCACATTTACCACAAGAAAATAAATAGTATATAATATCAAAACGATTCATAGATTCAAGATTTGTTCTTTGAAAAACATAGCATGTAATCTAAGATTAATTATGTAATTCAAAAGAAAGGGTTTCTTTCCTAGAACAAGGTTCAATGTTTGTAAATTACCACTCATTCACACAAATGGAAATCCTATAGATATACACACACAAACTGCAATTCAATCTTTAAACTAGCATCTGTAACACAAGAAGGAATTCATGTAATGTTACAGAATTAAACTAACATCGGTGACACATCCGCTATGCCAGGGTCTAATATTGTGTATCCAGAGACCGCACGATTGGATGTCGATGATCCTGTGCAGTCAAGGTCAATGTAATCGATTCGTTATGAGGGTAGTCCATCTCAATCTCTCCAGTTTTTTCAGTCATCGAAGGTTCCTCCCCCCCCTTCAGGGTATGTCATTAAATCCTTTACCCTCTCTTTCGCATTTTCTCAATTCATTTTCTTTCATACGTCCCTCTTGGACCATGTATATGAAGGTTCCATCTCTATATGACAGGGGGCTTGATTCCTTAATTTATCCTTTGGCCAGTCCGTCCTCCCCTCTCTGCTCTATTTTTCACCAATTTCTTACCTTCTCCCTGACTACTACCACTTTCGAACCTGAATCCTCAAGGGACTCTGATTCCATGGGGGTTTTGTACCATCTTCGTAACCATTATGTTTCAGCCTCAAAAAAATTCAGAAATGTAGTTGGGGGTTTAGGTCTCAACCCTGTTCTAGATGCTGGGAAAAAAGGTTGTGGAAGGAATTCTTACCTTTTGAAATCCCAAAGGAGGGTTGTAAATGACATGGAAGCTGGTAAAAAACTTTTTATCTTGGGGACCCTTAGAGCATCATCATCCCCAAAAGGGGTTTCCCCATGAATATTCTTTCCTTCAATTGTTGGGGTGTGGTGAGCCCCTCCAAAAAATCATCCTTGAAATGGTTGATTGAAGGCAATCAACCTAACTTAATTCTCTTGCAAGAAACCTTGGGAGAGGAGATAAAGGTCATGAAATCCTTAGAATCTATGTTCAAGCACTTGAATTTCCTTGTATCTGAAATCAATGGTCATTTGGGGGGG
>JASDQU010109311.1:27890-50870 GCA_032191745.1 Picea mariana
TATAATATGTCACTAAGGTTAATTTATTAATTAACATTCTATTATAAGGTTAAGGGTGATTAATTTAAAACATAGATTAAAGGTTTAACCCATGATAATGGGTAAATTGGTTTATAGTGATCAATCACTATTATGTTTAAAATCACATTGATCAGGTTTAAAATTTATAAGAACTTAAATGGGTTATAAAAGGGAAATATTTAATACTCATTAATGACGTAAGTTAGACTAATTGATGAGTACCCAGCAACGTTAGCATAGCTAGCAAGGCAAGAGGGTTAGTAGCTTACCTGGACGAAGTTATCAAGCCTAGAGGCTTTTGACCTTGACTTTTAGCCACTTACCTTATGGGAGTAATGTCTATTTACAGACAAGTATAAAAAAACTTATGCCTAACTCTATGTTTGCAAATATAAGTTTGAGTAAAACTTTGAATGCCTTAAACCCTTTTCTAATAAGCTTTTGGTTGGATGGAGATTCAGTTATTCAAGATGGTTAGGACTCGGGGAAATCGAGGCTAAGGGGCATCGTCTCAAGGACCACCAACATCGGCGCTGCCACCACCATTGCCTGAATTAGCTCTGATTTTGCGCTCCTTAAAGGATATTAATGAGACATTAAAGGGAGGTCCAAGTGGAACCCCCACCTTCTGGAGTGGGTAACACTGAAGCATCGAGGGACTCAAAGGGAGGGCCTCCACCAAGGGACATCACCATAGAACTACATAAAATCAAACTCCCAGAGTTTGTTGGGGGTCATGCAAGTGAATGTGTAGAGGCATGGTTGGAAGGAATGACGCGATGTTTCACCTTAAGAGACTATGCTTCCACATCAAAGGCGAATATAACGATCTTTAAGTTGAGAGACAGTGCCTTTAACTAATGGGGTAATCTGGAGAGGCAGTTGCACCTTACCCCAGACACCGTCTTGTGGGAGGTTTTTGAGGAGAGGTTCCAGAGGAAATATTTGCTTGCTTATTATGGGGAACAACAGGTAGGAGCATTTCATGCCCTAATTCAAGGAAACAGGACCGTGGAAGAGTACAAGATCAAGTTCATGGAGTTAGTAAAATATGTCTCGTACATGGATACCGATCAACGACAAGCAGAACATTTTGTGTATGGGTTAAACCATGAGATAAGGGCCATGGTGCGGATGTGGAAACCATCGTTAGTAGCTGAAGCAGTTGAAAATGCTCGTTAACGGAGGAGCATATGAGCTTAAATGAATGTATGAGATCAACCATTCCACAACAGCCTGGATTCGTGGGGAAGGCCCCTAGGAATTTCTCGAGGGGAGGAAGCTCTACGCCACCTCCTTATGGCAATAGAATCACACCTAGAGCAATTACAACATGTATTTCAATGGCAGCGAGTGCAACATCCCACTTGCATAAAACTCATAATGTTTTTCATGTATCTATTCTACGTCAATATGTTGTTGACGAATCACACAAACTAAATTGGAAGGAATTGCAGGTTTCAAACGTGGGAACCGTCATGGTCGAACCGTTATACATATTGGACCGTAGAGTCCGACAACTCGGGAATCGTCTGGTAGACCAAGTTAAGGTCCAGTGGGACAAGTATAACCCATGATCTGCTACTTGGGAGGATGCAGAGACCTTACGACGAGATCATCCCTCACTTTTTTGACCACCTCGGGAATATGTTTCCCGAAGTTGGGTGTATATAATGCCACCTTTTAACTTAGACAACTAGAATTACTTAAGTCCTAATCATATTTTATTTGCTTATTAACTGTGAAACTATTAATGATACACTTGAAATTTTAGACATATGGACCTATGCGAATGTCAATTATATGAATGTTTATCATTATTTGAATTATGATGGATATTATGCAACCTATTTCTAGCTTGAAAATTTTGACATTTAAATTTGTTGGTACGTGGATATTGAATTGAGGATATGATTAAATGCATTTACATGATAATAATGCATAGATATGTATGAGTTTGTGTTATAGACCAATTTGCAGGTCAATGGGCTATGACATAGCCAAAGGATAATGATAATAAAAGGTTGATGTCGTGAACATCGACTGAGAAACAGTATGCTATGAATCTTTGTTTGTGAAATTATGTTGGTTCAAATGCATTGTTATGATATGTGGAAAAGTGCAGGTTTTTCAGGTGGTGAGACTGCCTGAAACTGAATATATGATGACAAAATCCCAGCAACACAGTGCCACTATATGGTCCATGGTAGGGTGTTGACCCTAGTTCTATTAGGAGGGGTGGAGGCATTTCCCACCGTGTATCCTTTGAAACCTGGAGTCATGGGAGGACGATGTCAGCTCACGCTCCCCTAGACATGTGATGATGATTGCCAGTTGCTTGTTGGGGAAGCTTGGTCAAGATGGTTGACACTTCTGCTTATGGGTTCTATCTGGAGTTAGGTCAATATAGTTGAAACTCCAAGATAGTCCAACAGAGGAAGGATAGGGATGGAAGATGGAAGTAGGTTAGGAAGGAAGGGTGACTAGAAGTAGTTAAGTGTGTGTGGAGTTTTCACCTTATAGTAGAATTTATTGATTTCCTCTCGTTCATATATATATATATATATTTGTTTAACTGAACTACAATTATCTAAGTGAATGTTGCTTGTGTTAAATTATTATAATTGAGGGATTTTGTGAATATTTTAAATGGTTTACTATTATTTATGAGATGAATGACATTGTTGATTGGATTGGACGCATACAAGAATTGCATTAGGTGTGATAAATTATTGTCATTAGTACACGTTCGAGTCCTGTATGTGCTAGCTACGCATGCATGCCTTGCACATGTACACTAGTATGTATAAGTGTTTTAAATTGATGATGTTACATATTTAATTTGGATGCATGAATCATGTTTTATTTCCCTTGTATGGTAAATTACTATAACTTTGGGACGAAGTTTCTTGAAGGGTGAGTGTATGTAAAAGTCCAATTCTATTAATTAATGATTATAATTCATTTAAGGTAAATTATATTAATTATTTAAATAATTAGATTGAATCTTTTTACTATTTTATTATTTAATGGTAGGTGAGGGAATTAATGAGGGGATAAGGCAGTTGGGAATTGAATAAGGGAGGGGCATTCAAGAGAGGAGGATAAAGAAGAGGGGAGGGGACTTGGAAGAGGGTCTTCTTTTTGGGAAAATTCTGGAAGAAGGAGGAGGGAAAAAGGAGGAGATTGCAAGGCAAAATTGTTTTTTTTTGGGGGGGTTTACTTGGGCACTGCTGTTGCTGGGAATTTTGGGCTCGGGGGTTAGGAAACCACAAGGATTCTTAGAGCTAGGGAGCCGGAGAGGCTGTTCCTAGTTGGCTGGGAGGAAAATATTCAGTTTTGGGCAATTTGGGAAAGGACAAGGACAAAGGAGCAAGGGACTAAATCAACCAGAACTTGAGGTTGATGTATGTATTTTACTAGTTGATTTATTTGTAAATATTGTAATCAATTTGTTGTTGCTATTATACTGCCTTTTTACCAGTTTACTCTTGCATCAAGAAAAATATAAACTAAGTTGCTATTATGTTGTATACGAGTTGCTATTATGTTGTCTATTTACTAGTTTATTCCTTGCATAAAGAAAATTCTAAACTAAATTGTTGTAAATGAAACTTCTTACTTGCAGATCTTTCAGAAATATAAATTTTACTTCATATATACAAAAGTTTTCTTACATAAAAGAGTCATTACAGTAGGAGTTAATTATATTTACAGGCCCTGAAAAAGAGAGCCTCACACATCTAAGCCATTAAAATCATCCGGGGATCGCACCCGGCTTGGACTGCACCAACCCTTAACATGGCTGGATTTGAGGTGTCCCCGAGGTTTCAAACCAATAACTTCACTTACAGAGTGCCTTAACAACGCACTCCTCACGGACTGCTCTACACCACGGGGACTTTTCATTATATATTTTAATAATATTATATAGATTGTGTTTATTTAAGAACTAAATTATTTTGGGAAATATAAAAGATAATAATATCAACTAAAATATTGTAAAAAATATGCAAAGATTGTATGATCTTAAGGTAACATTATTTAAAATTAAAATGAATTAGTAAAAAAATATTTAAAAATAAAATAAAATTAAATCCATAAAAAATATGTTTAAATAATAAATTTGAACAAATAATCTATTTTATAACAATTATTATTATTATTTAAAATTTCAATGTGACTAAATGCCAAATTGACTTATTAGTCTCTTTGTTTGTGGGACAATAACCTCTTTTTTTTAATGATTTCATTCCTTGAGGTGTTTTAGGCACAATAACCTTGCATTTGAATCCATACAACAAAGTGAAAGTTTACATACACTTCATTTACTCTGAGGTGCAAATTAAACTTTAGTTAATGTATTCTTAAATTATTAAGTACAAAATTTTGCATTATATAAGTCATTTGAGGAAAACCCTTCCTCATTTTGAGAATGGTAAGGATTTACAAAGAGTTTCAACAATATTCGGTATGAGTTTAATATGTCATTTACAAGAATATAATTTGGATGAGAAGGATAACGCTCCTCGACCACTCTAACTAAATTCAATTTTTTTTAAACATAAACCTTAATAACAAAACTTTCATATTAATATTTAAAACTAAATTCTCACTAACAAAATTTTATACTATCAAAACAATAAATATTCTTATAAATAAATTAATAACAAAATTTTCAATTAAAATTATCTTAATTTATTATATTGCCTTTAAACAAAACTAATTTCAATTTTACTTTAGCTAATTTTTATTAAAAATATATTAATAAAACAATCTTTTAATTAAAGTTATCTATATTTATAAAATGAAATTCAACAAAACCACTTTTGAGTTCACCTTTTTCACTAAATTTTATTAAAAAAATATTATTAAAACAATAAATATTAATATTATAATCATTAAATTAATGACAAAACCGTGAATTAAAATTATTTATTAAAAAATTATTATTAAAACAATAAATATTAATATTATAATAATTAAATTAATGACAAAACTGTAAAATTAAAATTATTTTAATTTATCATGATGACCCTAAACAAGACCACCTTTGATTTCACTTTTCACTAGATTTTGTTAAGGATGTGTTAGTATAAAAGCTGACTTAACTTTAACAAATTGTATAATCCTAAAGTCTATTCAACTTTCAACAAATTGTACAATTTCCAAGGTATCTTGAAATCTACTTTAAGAATCTAATTTAAATTTTAATGAGATAATACTAAAATCACATATATTATGTTGATTTATAAAATTTTTAATAATATAATATTAAAATCACACATATTATGTTGATTTATATAATGCCTTGAGTACTATTATTTAGTATTTATTTACAATCCACAAGTCACATTTGAACATGAATTTTTGCCAACTAAGATTAAAAAACAACATGAATTTTTGCAAACTAAGATTAAAAACCCCTATTTTTGCCAACTAAGATTAAAAAACCCTATTTTTGCCAACTAAGATTTTAAAAACCCCTATTTTGCCAACTAAGATTTAAACACCCCTTATTTCTGCCCACTAGATTTTAAAAACCCCTACATATATGTCGTAATTGTATAAACTTATTTTAGTAAAAAACATCCTCTCCAACAAAGAAAGGCCATTAAGGCGAGACCTGAGAATGGTGGGAATAATGGATTCTGAGAGGATTTGTGGAGGAAGAGCCCAAATAAAATGAGCATACATGCGTATTTTCAATAGTAGGCATCCCCATATAACCCCAAAAAAAGAAAAACAACAGTTTCGTAGAAAACAATTGTTAAATAATGAATAATGGAATACCATCATATTCCATCGTTCATTCAATTCGCATTTTATATGTAAGAAGCGGACGAGGAGAAGCATGGCTGGAAACATGGAGGATGGATCAGGAGCAGGAAGAGGGAGCAAAGAGGCACCGGAGACCTTAGAGGGCTCCAGAAGGAGAGTTGGTTCTTTGAAAAGGAAAAACAATTCATCTTCAACAGGTGGCCCATCTAAACGCTTAGCGAAAGACAAATCCCCTCTGCCCCCTTTGCACAATGGCCCTCTTAGAACAACGAGGCAATCCCCCATCAAAATGGCTGCCGCGGCTGCTGCTGCTGCTCAACAACAACAAAAGAAGGTGCTCCGGCCGAATCATATACCTCCATCTCCTCCACAGAAGCCTGATCATTTGGCCGAACCAAATGCTAAACCAGAGTTTGTTGGGGAGGATCCAAAGCAGGGAGGAGTCGATCAGCAGGCTCTTGTTGTGGTTAATATGGAGTTAAGTGAAGAGGTTCTCAGAGACGAAAATGCCCATGTTGTTCCCACTCCAGCAGGTAAGTGGGTTTTCCCCCCTTTTGGGTTATTTTAGGGTTGGCTTGTATATTGAAGGCAATGCAAGGACTCCTTGCTTATGGTTTGTTGGGTTTATCAAAGCAGGTTGTGTGTAGAGGTTAGTCGGGTGCAATTTTCAATCAGTGGTCATGATTTCCAACCCCATAAAATCATTTCAAACACTCATGAAAGAAAAAGCAAACACATGTAGTCATCTGAAAACTCACTCACAGTTTGCATAATCCTATGTAGACATTTGTCACGCACACCCAACGCAAAGATGCCCATGTCCTGGATACATACAAAGCCCTACGTATTGATCTCGTCCACATATACATCTCAACAGCACCCATACCTGCACATAGAGTTCTGCATATTATTCATACTCATTCTCCCATTGACATATACAAAATCTCTCCATATTGACCCCACATCCTCTCATAGAAACTCTCACAATGAGCTGATGTTTGTATAGGTAGGGTTTACTTCCTCTTTGGGAAATGCAAACGCAAACTTATGGGAAGTAATTTGGAGAGCACCCGAGATCACTGGGAGCACTATAAGAAAAGTCACAAGCATGAAAACTACAATAATTGAAAATCATAAGCCGCAGGTACAGACCTCCCAAGCCTTGATGTGATTCTGGGTGCCTCATAAGCACAGGGTTATGTTTGAGCCCTGAACTTTGCCAGCTCGAAATCAAAATCATAATGAGTACAGTGACACCTACACCGAAATTAACATATACACAAAAACAACTTTGCTTGCAGATCACTTTGGCATCCTTATGAACAAACAAACACATTTACCCTTAAAGCTCTATATATCGATCATAATCTTAAAAGTGGACCATAGATACACATACACAGAGTTTCACTATTAACCAAACATACCCACATCTACACAAGCATTCAACAATATAGAGCTTTGCATATTGGGCACATTTCCACCCATATCGACAATGACACACTTAGAGCTTTGTGTATTTTCCACATTCTCATCAACTTATAGACACCTCTCCGAACCTACATCAAAATATACTCACACCCACCCACAACTCCACATATTGACCACACCCACAACCACACCGACACCTACACCTGCATTAATGGAGACATATATACATTAAGAGCTCCACATATTGATCACTCCCACACCCATGCTCACACCTCCAATTACACACCTAGAGGAGAGCTCTACATTTTGACCATATTGACATCCAGATCAGCACCAAAACATGCACGCAGAACTCTAAATGTTGACCATAATCTATAGCTGGATGTATCCTCAGGGATACAACTCAGTATTGTCACTTAGGGTTGGTTTATTCAATTAAAGCTCACTTTGGGGAGCTACAAGGAACTTGGATCTTTGAGAAGTCTAGTATGCATAGCTTTCTCTTCAGGTAAAGTGTGAATGTTCATAGAAATGGTGAACTTGCATTAACAACTGCGTATATGCATACACTAGTTTCTAGTCTCTAATGCATACACTGGTTTCTAGTCTCTAGAGCATAGGGTGGATGTACTCAACAATGGGGAATTTCGGCCTCAATGAGCTTCCACATTTGCAAAGGGGGTCCATAAATAGATGTGCATGGACATGGGAATGCTGATATTAGGGTAGATTAAACATTCGGCCTATAAGTGCCATATCTCCCAATATATGATTTGTACTGACAGTTTAGGTGTACCTGGTATAATGAAGTATGGTTTCCATCGCTTTTAGGAGATTGGCTTACAATGTTTACAATTTTATTGCAGGTTGGTTCTCCTGGAGAAAGATACATACCTTAGAGAAACGTGGCTTACCATCATTCTTTAATGGAAAGTCCATGACTCGGAACCCAGAAATGTATTTAGAAATACGGAATTCCATCATGAAACAGTACCACAACAGTCCACATAAACAAATTGGGCTGACTGACTTATCTGCTACAGTAACGGAAGACATGGATGCTGTGCGTGAAATCATGGACTTCTTGGACCATTGGGGCTTGATAAACTTTCGGCCTTTTCCTAATTGCCAACAAGATGATCCTATGGCTCATGAAACATCAAATTCTTCTGCAGGGAAGGAAGCAGTTGAGACCGAGGAAGCAAGAACAGCAGCTTCATTACTAGAAAAATTGTATTGTTTTGAAAAAAATGATCATCATTCTCGAACAAAGCCTTCTGGAGCCATTTCTTCTAGGGCATTACCAACCCCTGTCCTTGCTGAAGCTGTAGTTCCAGATGTATTGAATATACCCCAAGGACCTGCAGTCGAGTATCATTGCAATACTTGTTCAGCTGATTGCTCTACAAAACGTTATCATTGTCAGAAGCAGGTTTGTTTGTGAACCTTTACGGATCTTCTCCACTTGAATGTTTGTTTTAGGCAAAGTTTTTATTGTTTTTCAATGTTCATGGCAACATTGTTTCTTACAGACATGTCCCATAAATTGTACCACATGATTGGTCATTGAACTTGTGTTTTGCTTCCTCTATTTAAGTTAAGATTTTCATATCTACAGATGATTTATATGATTTATGATGAATAAGACACATTTTTCAGCCACCATCAAACTGGTTCCTCTTGCTTTTTGAAACCTGTTTAGTTACCAATAGTGATAGGCTTGTTTTGGATTTCTTTTCTTTTCTGGATTACATTGCTGCTATTCTTTATATGCATGTTCGACATGCACTTTAAGAAAGTATATGAAAATCCAGAACATGAGTCATGACAGACTGTGTACCTATGTAGGATTTTTTTTGGGTGCTTATGCTTTGGTCAACATATTCCTCTTGACCATGTTCTTCTATTTGTCCGCACATTATAGTTCTGTTGACCCTCTTTTTGTATTTTTTGATCATATTTCCCCTTTATGCCAATTTCATTAGGTCAAAGGAAACTTAAGAGGTGCCTCATCATAGTTTGTCTTGCTTTTGGTGTGCACCTCACCATACCCCATATTTTTGTGACAGGTGAAATTGTGTTAATGGCGTGAGATTGAGTATATGTCAAAGTCAGCTGGCTGTTATTGATGATTTTTATCTTTACCAGGCACCTTATAAGATACTGATATTGTTATATTGGTAAATTTTAGGCCAAAGAATTGTTCCGAAGTTCATGTTTCTTGTTAGAGTTGCAATGCTTCCTTTGTCATGATCACCATTCTGAGTGAGAATTGCTTTTTTTGTTAGTGGCGTTAGCTTTAGTTTTTTAATAGATACATTTTTCAACCAAAAAATCTTTAGAATATGCATTGCCCCTAACTTTTCTAATCAATGAAGTTGCTATAACTCTAGGCAGTGGCTCTTTTTGAACTCTGGGTAACTAAAAAATTGCAGTTAAATTTGATGCAGCTCTGCATTATGAAGCATTTGCCTCCCCCAATATTTAAAAAAAGCTGTCCACATGAAACTCAAGCAGACATGTAAACTTACAAAGATGTGCCCTTTTCAGAAGTTGATGCAGTGTATCCTGTGTGGGCTGACATATGAAGGGTCACTTGTTAGAATTAGGATGTCAGTCCTAATGGTAACATTAGGACCTTTATATATATTGTTGTCGATATTAAATGTGTGTGTGTGTGTGTGTATTGTCCATGTGTGGAAAAAGTGAATAAGAACAAGTTAGTAATAAAGAAAAAGTTAGTGACATAGAATGTAATAGGTCATAGATATTGCAAGGTCACCAAGGATACCAAGAGTCAAATTATGTTATAAATGTAGGCCATTAATGTAGTTGGCAAGTTGTCTTATCCTTGTTTCAGACAAACTCTTCAATCTATCCTTCCTGTGCAATGTATTGATGTTTTGCTCCATTTTATGGCAACATGGTAATGGAGCAGTTAGTAACTTAGTACAGAGGAGTACAGTGGTTGATTTGCAAGTGAAGTCCAGTTTTTTTGGTAAATGGTGTTATTCTCTTTGTACTCTGAGAATAAAGAGTGTTGTTAGCATTGGTATGATACCCTTTGCTGTGGATTAGGTTTTTTCCTGTCTGTTATATTATATTGCCTTTGTTTGTGGATGCCTGCAATCTGGAAGATTTGTCATCTGATTACCAGTGAAATTCAAATTCATATTGACCATATATTGTTATGGCAGGCAGATTTTGATTTATGTTCAGAATGTTATAATGCCGAGATGTTTGGCACAGGCATGGTTTCAACAGATTTTATCCTCATGGAACCTATGACTGAAAGAGCAGGTGTCAATGGTGGTAGTTGGACAGACCAAGAGACTTTGCTTCTACTCGAGGGTCTAGAACTTTATGGGGACAATTGGAATGAGATTGCTGAACATGTAGCTACAAAATCCAAGGCTCAGTGTATCTTACATTTTATTAGGCTTCCAATTGAAGATCCTTTTTTAGAAGAGAAGGAGACTCCTGATACAATCATCCAGAGCAGCTTGGAAACAGTTTTAGCAAGCAAAGATTCAGCAAGTGCTGCTTCTCAAAGCACTTCAGAGAGTCCAGTTGCTAAAAGTCCTAGTGGTGAGGAGCTGCCTGGGGTATCCAAGAATGATGATAGTAAATCAAAACAAGTAGATGAAAGCGAACCTGCTCCAAAAAAGCCTGAGAATGATGCAATCAAGGCAATAAAGGCTGCTTTCCAGGCAGTTGGTGCCTTATCTGGATCCGAGGAGTCACTATCATTTGCAGAAGCAGGAAACCCTGTCATGGCATTGGTAAGCTGGCAAGCATTCTCTCTACACAGTTATTTTATGCTTACCATAATACCTGGGCATTTGTGGAAGTTAACATAATTTTGCCTTTTTCCTTTCTGATGCATTCTTAATTTACTTAATGAATAGATGTTCAGCTACTGGCCTCTTTTGTAGGTGGCATTTCTTGCTGCCATGGTTGGCCCTGAAGTAGCTGCAGGTTCAGCTCAAAGTGCATTGAAGGCAATATCTGAAGAAGCACCTGCCATTCAGCTTGCTGCAAGGCATTGCTTTCTGCTTGAGGACCCTCCGAGTGATACCAAAGATAATACAAATGAAAGGTAGGGAATCTGTTATCAACAAATAGAAAATTTGAACAACTTTGTTTTCTCAGTGATAACTTGTTATCCATGGATGTAAGGCAAAGGAGTTGAAATGATGGCAGAGTTCTTGACGCTGTTGACAGGACAGATGCACAGAAACTGGAAAATGAAACTCTACCACTGGAGCATAGCAAAGATTCTGAAAAGGACACATCTAAGATAGAGGGTGTTTCTGCCATACCCGAAGCACCAAAAGAAACAGATATGGTGGAAGCAACACCATCCAGACAACAGCCTGAACTTGGAGATTCTGGTTCCAATTTGGCAATGAGTGAGGAAGAAACAGGTACTTCTTAGCTAGACATTTAGCATCTAGTTTCTAGCTTGTTTTCAGATCCTAATATCTTTCTGCTTTTAGCATTGTTTTAGGAGATGCTTTGGCAATACCACTTTGTACTTGCACTGGGTGTACTGTCTTAGTCTGATTGACCTACTTTTGTGGTCATTTATTGGACATTAATAAAATTATCTTATCTTATATTATCTTGGTTAAATGTAAATAAGAAATAATATATATATATATATATATAGTGGCCTGAATTCAGGCTTGGTGTTTCCTAACTATGGATGTTCCTGTTTTGTATGATTCTTTCACAGGTAAAGTTGATCCTGAAAAACCATGTAGTGCAAATGACAAGAAATGTTCTGAGGATTCAACTGAGACCGAAGATTCTCGTTCTTTAGACAAGTTGAAGGATGAAAACGATAAGAAATGTCCACAGGATTCAATTGAGACAGACAACTCTCCAGACAAGATGAAGGATGCAGATGAGAAGAAATGTCTACAGGATTCAATTGAGACGAATGATTCTCCAGACAAGATGAAGGATGCAACTGAGAAGAAATGTCCTGAGGATTCAGTTGAGGTCGAAGATTCTCTTTTTGATAAGATGAAGCATGAAAACGAAAAGAAATCTCCTGAAGATTCAGTTGAGATAGAAGATTCTAATTCTTTAGACAAGTTAAAGCATGCTGCGGCTTCTGTTCTCTCTGGAATTGCCGTGAAGGCAAAACTTCTGGCTAATCAGGAGGAGGAACAGATACAAAAGCTGGTCGCCGAAGTTATTGACAACCAGGTATTTCTGAGTATTTGGTACCCTTGTTTTTGAAGATTTATGTACCTTTGTTTTTGAAGTTTTTTGTCACAGAAAAGTATCATTCATGCTGCCAAAATTCTGCAGTTGAAAAAGCTGGAGATCAAGTTGAGGCACTTTCGAGAGCTAGAGAGTGCACTTGCTAAAGAACGAGAGCAGATTGAAAGAGCCAGACAAAGATTACACTTTGAACGTGCACACATATTAGCAGCAGCGCGTCCCAGCATTCCTGGTCCTCTGCCAAGGTCCAGTTCACTGTTTTCAGTTGGCAATACACCTGCAGTTGCACCGGGACAGTTTCCTATAGGAGGGGCTTCAAAACCTGTTCCAAGTCTGAATACAGGGACAACAAAGTCACCTGCTTTTACATATCCAAAGACACATATTAGAAAGGTCACTCCTTCAGTGGATCCAAATTTCATACCAACATCTTCTAGTGCACCTGTTGGTTCAACTGCCAGAAGTTCGAGTCAAACTGTAGCTTCTCCTCTTAGTGCCCAACAGTCAATGGGAGCAAATATAGGTTCTGGGTTGAAGTAATGTCTCTGAATCATATATTCCTTCCTTTGAGAACTATTCACTAAAAGATGTTTTTGGGCCAAGTTAATGATGTATCTTCAATGGTTTCTGCCAGAAGTCTTTGCCCTTTCCGTCACAAATGGTCTTGCATATGACCTCAACAATTTTGTAATTTGCAGGTGAGATGGCCTGATCATGTTCAAATTGGGAGTGCAAGTTGTATTGGAGGCAATTATGCCCTATGCATGAATCATATGTAATTATTGATGAGGCTCGCTTCTCTTCCACTACGGCCTTGCCCTGATCTTCCATTTTGCCTCAAAGATTTCTGTAATCTTCCATTTTGTCTCATGATCTTATGTATTTGTCATGTATAACTGAGCAATTGCTCATTGGTTATTGCAATTAATTTTTTATATTTTCTTGATGGAATTTCAACACAACATCTATTCTGGGGACTTGCTCAAGAATTTGTGCTAAATGCACACGTACTGAAAGCTGTAAAGGAACACAATGGCTATTTTACTAGTCTCCATTTGGCATTATTACAAAACTGGAACAGAGGAAACAGTAGTCACTTAAAATTTATAATCAGGTATAGTATGGGGAACTATTCTGTTTATTCTTAGACCGTTTATTTAATTTAACTTTGATGACTCCATGCACCTTGAAATAGTCTCTACGTGACAGAAGGGAGTTACAGTAACTTGAACCCTTAACAGGTCATGCACAGCCTGATTTCCTTGGTCATGCACAGCCTGATTTCCTTGTTTGTGGGTGATTAGGGTCAACGGTGTGTATGCAATGAAATGACAACATAGATTTGGAAATTGCTACTGCAGATTGGCTCTTGCCATCCACTACCCCAACAGTCAAAATATGCCTTTCTGTCATTTTATAATTCCTGAAACGTATCCAGACAATGGGAATGTATACGAATGAATTTCCACTCTGTCAGACTGAATTTGAGTATCATGTGAGCATATAAAGTGACATGAGTAGTTTATTAGAAGTATTTTTTCCTGGAATAGCTTTTGGAGGTTTTGTCATGATACTGGTAAATTAGAAACACAATGCAAGACTATTAGCTGCTGGGTATGTGCTTTGTTTTTCTGTTGCAATTGCCTTGTGAGGGAATCAACAGTGTAATGTATTGAAAATATTGTGATAGATGGTAGAAATATTTAGTCGTCCTGATCATTGCAGATGAACAGAAAGTGGATAATGTGTGTACCAAGGATAAATGCTTGGTAGCTGTAGGCAACATCTAGCTTTGATGAACAAACTTCTCAGGGTTGGTTACCATGTCCTAGATCATAATCTTCTTCTTGTATGGTACTTGTGAATCATCTGACAGTTGTACCATTCCTATTATCCTTTTATTCCCTTCCTCTTTGTTTGCTACCTTAGCTTTGATGGTTATTATGCATAGTTTTCTTCTAAAGTGCTTCCTTTAAATTCAAGAGAAGTATTACCAATGGCCCGAAGAGGTCGGGCACCACAAATGGCCCTCTTGCATGGGAAAAACAGCCCTGGAGTAGCAAACTATTGAACATAAGCACTCTTCTGGGCTATGCTGCTGCGACAGGGGGTTACTCTTCCATCAGAATTGTGCAGGACTTACCCCTGCCCTCTACCGTTTATTCATGTCTCTGGGGGAATTATTCATGTCTTCACTGCTGAATTGACCCCATTGACTTTGATTATATGCAGCTCGACTATCAATGCACTTCAAATTTCCATTGTGTATGAACAATTATCTTGTGCATCATGGAATTATGATAAGGCCTTGTTATTTTTTGGTTGGAGTAATGTACCTTGCTCAATATAATTTTGTGTACATTATAAACTTCTCCAGTGACCACACAAACTACAAAATTATTTACATACACCAACGTTGAGAGGCGTTATAAGTTTTGGGGATATCTCTAGAGATCCCCTAATTTTAGGGAATGGTGCCCTCTAAGATATCTCTCTATATAAACGAAAAAAGGAACAAAGACGTCAACAGTAGCTAAGCTTAAATATGTGATGTTTGTTCTGTTACTTTATGTGATGCAAAATAATACCAATTGCATTCATTGTTGCCATTTGATTCATTGGCTCATTGAAGATGATAGTAGCACCCTGATGTAAAAGACACGAGTGTAGATTATACACAATAGCGTATATTTAAGAGGTATTTCAAAATGAAAATAAGGATGAATGATACTAATGAAAAATATAATTCCGCATATTTATAAATACATGCGTGCTAATATTAATTAGCTTACTTATCACTGACATATAGTATATATGTCTAATTATAATTACATTACTTGGCTTATGTAATGATCTTATGCTCTTGACACCTAACCAAAGTCTATTTCAACTTTGCACTCTCATCATTTGTATGGTGTTTTGGATTTACATGTCTTGCCTTTGGTCCTTCCAAATACTCTATACACCGACCTCTTCCAATATTGGAGATGTCATCCAATATTGGAGATGGAGGGAGTTACTAACTTCTTTGCTCTTTTATGGAAAGTTTGTTCCGCTTGATAGAGTGTATGAAATGTTCCGCTTGATAAAGTGTATGAAATTACATGTTTGAGAAATTCCTTCAAGTTTTAGAAGTACTAGCATTTGGGACAATAAAAGAATAGTAAATTGTCCAAGCTTTATTGGCTTCAACCTACATGCCTCTACATTTTATTATATGCTATATTGTATGGCTGGTAATTTTCTTTCTCCAAACATGACCATATATTATAGTTACTCTTAATGTTGGTAATTGCATTTTAAAGTATCTATATGACAAATAATGTACTTAATCTTATATAAGGTACTTATAAATGTTTCAACATATCTTATAGGGTATAACTATAATATTATAAGTATTGTTATATAGTATAACCTATAATATATTATATAAACATAATACATATATAGTGACATGGATTGTAAGGTACATATATGTGTACATGCCTTCCGTGGGTTTACTCACTCTTAAACATTTAACATGATCATCCATCATATTCACAAGTCTAGAGGCTAGTGGAATTTTATTGATGAGAAAACCATCACAATTAGTTTATTATAGTGTTATGACCTAATCTCAAAAAGATTGAATCTAATGAATTTCATATAAAAGATACGTAGTATTTTATGCACCCAATCACACCTATGACCACGTTTTAACACTTGCAACTATCATTAAGGAAGTAAGATATGCAAATACAAAGTATACAAGTATACACGTCGTTTAATAGATTTTCACAAAGTTTTTAATAAAATGTAGCCTCCAACCATACTTACTTGAAAAGAATGATGTTACACCATGATTATGATATATGGTAAACAGATGTTTTTTGTGTGGATTTGTTTGTGGCTACTAAAAATATACTCATCCAACAAGGGATAGGATACATTAAGAATGAAAGTTTTATTTTATTTCATCATTGTAATTAAAAATGTAAAATTGGTGCTTTTGCATGCAATGCTCCAACAAAACACTAAAGAGCAAGGGAAGATTGTAAATCCATAATGAAAATTTGACTGAACTGATTTAACTTTTTTATATTATTTTGAAGTATATTTGATTATATCAAGATAATGCCAAATAACTCAAGAACGATGATTAATTTGACAACATCCATTTCTAATAGGAATAATTGTTTCATTTTGACGAGTCTTGTTTGTATATATGTTATTAGGATATTAGACATTACATATTGCTTAGGACCAGCTTGGTTTAATGTTCTAGTCAAGTGTGTTTGATCCATAAATGAGGGACTTATAGTCCTCTTGTTTCACGAGCAGTGATCCTTTGTGGAATTTACTTTTTGTTCTCTTAGACTAAGACAGAGTGTTGTGTTCTCAAAAAGTCCACTAAAACTTTGTTTTCTTCCCTATACAAGGATCTCTCTTCTCTTGACTGCTAAGCCTTCTCGTGGTCGTAGTTTGCACACAACAACCAACAAACAATGTGATAACACAATGTATCTTATTGTCCAATATGTCAATAAGGGTTGGGTTTTAGCTTTTGTTCTCAATCCCGAGTGTGATGTCCCTTTCCAAGTGATCACTCGAGATGGATGGTGTAGTAGCCAAACTGACTTCTGTAGGCTATAGGCGTCAAAGAAAGAGGGTCAAGGTGATTATTTGTTGTCATTTGATTAGAAAAGGTTATATTTCAAAAGTGACAATGAGTAATTAATTAAAAAGGGTGTTTTAAGTGACTTGAGTTTATAAAGTCACTTTACTTTATTAAAATGGTAAAATGATCCAAAAATAGTCAATGAATAAATAAAAGGAAAATGAGGGCAAAGTCTCTCATTATGCGTTGTTATTTTTCTAAAGCGAATTTAAGAGAGCTTTTGTAGTTTTGGCTCTTGGGACAAAAAACCCTAGAGGAAGATTGGGTTTGGTGGTGAGACTATCCACCCTAGCCGATCATAGTAGAAAGATCATTCAGATCTTTCATTGTACTTCATTGTGGTTGAGTTTCTCATCATTCGACAACAAAGTTTTTATCATGGAGGTCGATTTTATTGAATAAGGCGAGTTCTTTTATGCAAGGTTGATTTCCCTTGGTAAGGAGTCATTTCTTGAAGTTGGAGGTTGAGTTAGCTTGTAATGAGGTCGAACTTTTTTGTTGGGTGAGTTCTTGAGGTTGGGCAGTATTCTATTGTTGGTTGGGTCGAATTCATTGCCCAAGAGGATGAGTTCCTTTATTGTGGGTCGAAGCTCTTGGTGGAGGTCGAATTGGTACTATAGAGCTAAGTTTGGATAACAAGGAGGGCACATTCCTTGGGTCAGTCATGTTAGTTGGCAGAGGATGTTGTTTTTTCTTTGTTGAGCATATTTTTTGGACAGAAGTTTGGTATTGTAACCGAGTTTCCAGCCATTTGGGGAGGTCGATTTGTGGGCAGCGGAGCTGCACTTTTCTCATAAATATCATCTACTTTGTATGGGGATTGAACTCGTTTTAATGAGGCAAATCTGAGCCATTGTGTCATCTTGCAAATGTAACAGGCCGTTTTTTGTGGAAAGGGGCGATTTATCTCTGTGGGAGGTCGATATTGGGAGCAACAAAAGTGTCATTGGAGGGAAGTCTATTGGCATATTTATTCTTCCAACCAATAAGGAACTTTCAACTGTAAATTTATCATTTAGACCTGTGAGTTATTACTAATGTCATTGCTCAATTATAGCTGGTAATAAATAGATTTATCTCTGTTGTGTTTTTCGTGCTATATCAGTTGTGAGTTAAGGTCTTTTATATGCTGCTTGTTATATATATCTATTGTATTAAAATGAACATTTGGCACACCCAAACCATATGCAAACCACCCATAACACTTCATAAATCAATCTAGAAATACCACAATAGTAAACTGGGGAGTCCCATAGTGAAATGTAACCTACAACCTAAGTGTTTGATGAAAGTCATCACTCAAAAATGTCCATAAATTACTACAAGAAGGAAAAATTGTGACATTAGAGGGTGGGTTATAACAGTGGTATCATAACTTGTGATCCTCCCAGCCTGTGAGGGTATAAAAGCTTGGCTATGACAAATAATAAAAACAATGCAGGGAACAATGGAGCCCATGGTTAAATGGGGCAACGAACAAGAAATCAAAGACAACAAGAGCAAGATGAGGAGTTTACATATTGTTTAAGGGAGTATATGGCGCTTAGTGAAGCATTTCACGCAGCCATGCATTCAAGGATTTTTGCACCATCAAACATCCTGAGTGGTATGAACCCCAAGTATCAGTGGACACGAAGGTGAAGGTGCCAAGGAAAAATGTACTAGCTCCTAAAGATTTTGATGCTTCTAAAAATGAGAAAAATGTTGATTCTTCATATGTTTCTTCTCCTGCAAATGAGCACATGGACGCTCATGAGGCCTTAGAACCTCAGACCACAAAGGAGATTTGGGCAGACAAGGAAAAATATAGCACTGATACAATTTTATTCCAGCAGAATGACATTGTGATTTGGGATGAAAAAGAATCAATTAATGGCACTGTGATTTGGGATGAAGAAGAAACAAATATCGTTGATGGTATGGGGAACACAAGTCTCTTTGATGTTAACCTAGAGACCATCTTTGATAGGCCTTATGGAGAGGAGCTTCCTTGATAAAGCGATGCTTGATCATGATGCTACCCCACATTTTGGAGATTGCATGGTATCATCTAGTGAGCCAATTAATTTTGATAAGGGTAGTGTTCTTACGGTGGACAACAAAATAGAAAATCAATGGTGGGACAACTCATGCCACTATGATGAATATGAAGAAAGACCTTCAACAGTGCAGGACTTGGAGGATCAATTATTGGTCATAGAGGAACAAATTGTACAGGTGTTGACGATGGAAGATGGTGCTCATAAGTTCACTGAAGGTCTTATGCGGAAAACCTAGATGGAGGAGAGACAAAAAGGAGTTGCAGGTGGAGTTACTAGTGCTCAATTGCGCATAATCAAAGAAGCATTAGAGAAGATGAAATCAAATTACTTATAGTTGTTCATGGATAGGGACTTTGCTCTTAAGTTCATTGAAGACAAGGAAAGGGAGGTTGAGAAGCTTTGTTTCCAGTTGAGTTTGGCATGCTCATCATCACTTGCAGTAGAGACTCCATTGTCTTTGGCAACGATGACACATGAGGGCATGAGTGACCCCCATGATTTGAAGGAGGAGCCTCTTGTGGCGATGCCGCATGAGGAGCATTTAGAGTTGCAGGTGCTTGAGGAGAGGTATGACACAAAGGGCTTTGACTATGTTTTGCATTGTGGGTATCATGAGCCGTTTCTTTTGGAGAGCCCACTAAAGGTTAAAATCTTAGCTACAAAGGAGATAGTTGAGCACATTCCTTGTGGACCAGTCCACAAGGAAGTATATGCATCCATGGATTGGGTGGATAGGTATATAGCAGACATGGGCACGCTCTGGGATACAAGTTCATGCGACACCAGTAGAGTAATGGATACAGTAGATCCTACAAGATACATGATGGTACATGATGATTCAGTGATAAGCAACAATATGCAGGGGTATTCATTGGCACATAGTAGTGTACAATGGAGTTTTGGGGAATTTCCTCCAGGGAAACCTCCCGACAGAGTCCTTAAGCATACCATTGAGTTGAGGTTACCCAGGATCGGTGAGTGGATGGGTGAGTCTCATGGAGCAACATATCCCTCGATGATTGATCTTCATCCAGGATATCATCAGCTGAGGGCTAGGGAGTAGGATATTCACAATTTTGCGTCCAAACTTCATTATGATTTCTTGGTCATGTCCTTGGGGTTGACCAACACACTAGTCACTTCCCAGTCTTGCAGGTAATGGCAAAGGCAACTATTGTTATTATTTGATGCCCTCATTATATACAATAGGACATGGGAGGTTCACCTAAGTCAATTGGATGAGATAGGTGGGACTGTGGCCATGACAAAGTTATTTCATTTGGACTTTGTAGCAGTCATTGGGAATGGTGAACTTCCAATTTGGTGGTGGGATTTGGGCATTCATCCGGGTAATGGATTGCTTCAGATGAGGTTGATGATCGACATAGTTGAGGTAGTGATTGGTCTGCGTCATTGTGGGGATGTTGTGAGAGGATTTGTGGAGTTTTTTTCTATGTGGCGAGGTAGTTTTTCCCTCATGATACCGAGGATCAAGTATAGTTGTGGATTGGCAGGTTTTGACTTCACTGAGATGCCTAGGTTGAGTATGATTCATGATAGGGGGTACCATGGGAGGAGAGCGCAGTCTGAGCATGGCGATCAAACGATTATGATCATAGGGGTGCATCGTCAACATGATGGTTCCTCTCAGATATTAGCTTGGGACCCTGGGACTACAGTGTTTGACAACTCGACAGCCGATACAAATGAGATGGACAGTTTTTGCTTTCTGAAGTTTACTCATGGGATGCTTAGGATTGGTTGCTTAGAGGAATGGTCTTCTAAGGAGTTGATTGAGTTTATGCAACTTATGATTTTCTGGCTTATCAAGGGCAGTCAGGTGGACTTTGGTGTTAGCACCTTGCAGATCGGTGCTATGAGTAGAGGGTGCTTCACATAATACATGCTAGTTTGGGACCCTGGTGACTTTACCACTTATAGGCAGGTCCGAGAGAGGTTCGCATGGAGGGACTTTGCAGACGAGGTGTTGGGAGATATGGGGGAATATACAACTTGTCAGTAGAGCAGGTCGGGGCATACTCATCCAGCAGGGTTGATGCAGTATTTGCCCCTTTCTAAGCGAGAGTGGGAGAGCATGTTGATAGATTGCATCACAGGTTTGCCAAGGGTGTAGGGAGCAGATAGTATGTGTGCAACTATTGACTAATTATCATAGTTCACGCACTTTCATACAATTTCTTCGAAGTATGGGGCAACACGGGTGATAGAGTTATCTCGGGGGGAGATGTTTAGAGTCCACGAGCAACCTAGAGTCATTGCCGGTGATCGAGATAACATGTTTCATAGCGCCTGTTGGTAGGAGCTGCTTAGATTTGCAGGCACAGGTTTGACTCCCAATATTAATTTTTACCCTCAGACAGATGGTCAAGCGCATATGGTGAACCTACGGGCTGGGAGGTATCTGCATGACTATGTGAGGTCATGGATAGAGTGGTTACGTTTAGGTGAGAATTACTACGATACCACTCATGATAGTTTACAAACCACCCATGATCAACAGAGGAGGTATGCCGACAGACATAGGGTGGAGCACAGTTTCGAGATTGGAAACGTGGTTTTCTTGAGGGTGTAGCTACATAGACCGTTTTCATTGAGGAGAGGTGGCGCTGAGAGGATGAGGCCTCACCTCTATGGTCCCTACAGGGTGACCCGAGGAGTTGGAGAGGTAGCTTATGGGATGTAGTTGCCAAAGGGTAGCCAACTTCATAGTGTTTTTTAGGTGTCAAGCCTAAAGAATGAGTGGGGACCACATGTTACCACTTCCATTGAATTACCGCCACTAGATGAGAGGGGAGGGATGATACTGACTCTCGAGGAGGTTTTGGACATTTGGGGAAGGAGATTGAGGAGCATAGTGATCAAGGAATAACGTGTCAGGTGGAGGGATTGGTCGATAGGAGATGCCATGTGGGAGAGTGAACAAATTTTGCAACATCCTTGTTTGTTGTTATTTGAGGGCAAGCAATCTCGGGAATAGAGGACTGTGATGTCCTTTTCCAAGTGATCATTCCAGATGGATGGTGTAGTAGCCTAGTTGACTCTCGTAGGCTATAAGCAATAAAGAAAGGGGGTCAAAGTGATTATTTAATGTCACTTGGTTAGACAAGGTTATATTTCAAAAGTGACATTGAGTAATTAATTAAAAAGGGTATTTTAAATGACTTGAGTTTATAAATATTTTTCTAAAACGAATTTGAGAGCACTTTTGTGGCTTTGAATCTTGGATGAAAAACCCTAACCCTAGTCGGTCATGGAGGAAAGATCATTCGGATCTTTCATTGTACTTCATTATGGCTGATTTTCTCATCATTTGGCAGCGGAGTTTTTATTGTGGAGGTCGATTTGATTGAATAAGGCGAGTTCTTCCCTTGGCAAGGACGTCGATTTCTCGAGGTTGGAGGCCGAATTAGCTTGTATTGGGGTCGAACTTTCTTGTTGGGCGAGTTCTTGAGGTTGGGCAGTATTCTATTGTTGGTTGGGTTGAGTTACTTGCCCAAGAGGACAAGTTCCTTTACTGTGGATCGAAGCTCTTGGTGGAGGTCGAGTTGGTACTATAGGGCCGAGTTTGGATAGCAAGGAGGGTGCATTCCTTGGTTGGGTCGTGTTAGTTGGCAGAGGAGGCTGTCTTTTCTTTGTTGGGCATATTTTATGGGCAGAGGTTTGGTATTGCAGCCGAGTTTCCAGCCATTTCGGGAGGTCAATTTGTGGGCAGCAGAGCTGCACTTTTCTCATAAATATCATCTGCTGTGTATGGGGACCGAGCTCATTTTTACGAGGCAGGTCTGAGCCATTGTG
>JASDQU010109311.1:86042-97549 GCA_032191745.1 Picea mariana
GGAGTCTCGGTACTGGAGAGCTCCCATTTAACTCTCCTTTCCAACCCCCGATTTCCGAAATTCTGTTTTACCTTATTCTTCGGGTCTATAACACAGTTGTCGCCCTTTACCAAAGTGGTGTGTGGCACGTTTCGGAGGATCCTCGTCATGTTTGGTGACATCATTAGGGTCCCACCACTCTCGCTTCTCTTTTCGACCCTCTGACACGCGGTACATCTCCATGTGTCTAACATCCATTCCTAGAAAAATCCAATGGTCAGATCTTTCTCACATCGGACGGTCGTTAAAGACCCGGAGATTCCCCGAAGGAATCTCGTCCGTTCATCGAGACTTAACCACATGCTAACGTCTCGACAGTATGGTCGGTATTTATCACGACGAGAGTCCGAGTTCTTTGTCAACGGAACTCCCGAATCCCCGATTTTTCGAAACGGTAATCTCTCAACACGTGGCCATCTCAAATCGGACGATCCACGACTGCTCCGAGGTTTCCACCATGGAAGGTCCCAATCCTTTCGGGGTTTTGGGCTTCCAAACACCGATGCTCTCTAACTCCCGTTAGCCCTCCGGGCTAGACTCGTGGTTCACATGACCTCTCCCTATATGACCATAGTCATACCTCCTATCGAGGTTTCGGACTTCGCAATGCCGAAATGCATAAACTTCTTGTCCACGGGATTCTTGATTCTCCGAATCCCGATTTCCCGATATGACGTCAGCTAGGCCCCACAACGGAGCTTTCCTTTCGGGAAATCTCCCGAATGCTCTGATCTCCTCCACGCGTCCTCCTATGATGGACGGTCTGGATCGCTTCTCGCGATTTCGCGGTTCCAAATGTTCCAAGCGTCTCGTCTCCTGGATTCACGGAACGCCGAACTCCGATATGCCGATGGGCTCCCAATCTCGCCCACATGTCCCGACTAATGGACGGCTCAGATCGTTCTCGGGACTTTTACCATGAAAATTCCTGACCTCCTTCTTGACTCCCGATATCGCGATTCCCGATTTCCCGAAATGGGAAATCTCACAACAAGTGTCCTCTGTCTTTCGGATGGTCTAGATCTATTTCGGAGCTTTCGCCCCTAGTCTCTGAGGTTTAACCTTCGGACATCTCCCGACAGATCCAAGATCTGACGGCTCAGACGGTTCCTAACCAATTCGGAATTTCGCGTATCGCGATTTCCACATTCCTGTGTATTTCAAAAGAAATTTTAATCCCTATGCACATTTTTCCAGATCCGACGGTCACGAGGGCTCGCCTTCCCTCCCAAACAGATCCTAAGTTTCTAACACCATTGGTGTAGAGACCTGTCTCCCTGTGGCCATAGACCACACTAGTTGTGGTTTCACTCGCCGCTATACTTCCTGAGCTCGTAAGCACGGTCAAGCAATTACTTGACACTCCGGAACAAACCAAGGTCCGAAATTGGTCCTCCAGACCCAATTTCCCTTCGCATTCTTGGTCCAAAGACCGCTCCACTGGCCCATATAGGCTCAGTGTCAAAACCTTGGCTCTGATACCAATTTGTAGCGCACCCATTTCGGAACTCTGGGCTTACTCGCGCTCTGATACCAATTTGTACACACCATTTGTACAAAACTCATACAGATATTATAAATCCCATGCATTTAAACAATTAAACACATTTAACTCAGAGTAAAACATATCATTACTGCTATAATTAAACAATCCATAGTATTCCATATTAATTTGTATACACAGCGGAAAACATGATAACATATACAGTAGAGACATGATAAAATGTGATAAAACATAGTTAGACACTTATCTTGTAACAATGGTGTAATCCACCAACCAAATGCAAGCCTTCCACGAACCTCCCAGCCTTAGACCGCACTACTCATCAACTCAGCAGTGGGTCACCCCCGAGCTGGGACTAAGCTCCACCCCAAGGCAAGGAATCTAGGCTCAGGCTGAGGTTACAGGAAAAATAGTCACACACAACCACCAGGATGGAATGCTCTCCCAGGAATCTCCCACGCTCACTGCCCACAGACCCTCATTCCCCACATGCCCGTTCCACCCCAAGAGAATGCACCTTCTCTGTCACCTAGACAGTCCTTCGGCTGCCAATCTCCCTTACCTTGGGTTACAGGAACAGACCGGACTGGAAGTCTCCGGGCTCTATGGCAGCTACAGGGTTCCTTCCAGGAGTTCTCTCTTTCCCCTGCGCACTCTCTCACCTAGAGGGAGTCCCTCACAGGCCAACAAGCCTCACGCAGTCCAGTACTGCATAGTCTCAACAATCCCACGGGAAAACAGACACAGGCTTTCCAAAAACTGGTTCGGCAATCACAGGATGGCTTCACAGTCACGGCTTCGGAACAGGGAATGTTCACCTAGGCTCGCTCAGCTTTCTCGAACAAGCAAAGACTCTTCCCCGAAATCAACATAGGCTTCTCGTAGGATAGGGTTACATGCACGGGTTTTCTCAAAATCAGACACAAACATTCGAATCACAGGGTCGCACGAAGGTTCTCTACAGGAGTCGGGTTGGTCATACTGCTCAGAGCTCTGTACGCGTTCAGACAATCCGGTGGAATGGGAATGGAACCTTCTCACAGCTCACCCTGGCCGTTTTATTCGCATGCACCAGAGTTGACACCTGTCACCCATGGAACTGCATGCGTTCCACCAGCACGCATTCCTCCCACCACTTGGGAAATCACGTGTCCTTCCAAAAGGACTTAGGATAAAACACATGATGCACATATCTTTTGGAAATATATTAAGATATTATTCCCAAGCTTAAGCCCCCTAGGCTTAGCCCCTAGGCTCAACACTTAGCCCCTTTCCCACCTTCCAACCCCTAATTCCTTGCCCACTCTGTGGATGCTCAGTCCCCCTTCACTCATTCATCGTGGTCGGTCTGCACCTGGCGGTGTTTATATTTTATTAATTGTTCTGCATACACACAAGTACAACAGCAGGCTTTTGTCCTTCAAACACTTAGGCTTCCTGGCCTAACAACCACATAAGCCTCCAGCTTATAAGAACTTGGCTCACCAGCCTATAAAACATATTTACAGTTCATTTCATACTTCAGATTTACAAAGGGCTCAGCCTTGGGGACATTACACTTATGAAACTAGGGTTTCCTCATGCATAATGACCTAGATTAGTAATTGCTCTTCTTCAAGTTTAAGTGTTTGTTCATGGTATATTATGGTGGATGTTCTATTAGATGGTTAATTGTTGCATGCTACCTTATATGCTAGGTTCATTTTGCTAGAAACTCTAAATAGGGATTCAGATTGTTTATGACCCTCCCTTTTTTCATTCATCTAGATTTTTTGAAGCATTTAAGACCTAGTATATGGGTTAAGATTGTTTATCCCCCTTGGGTTTGTCTTATCTAGTTCAAAACCTTGGTTTTATGAGGGGATATATGTTAGGGTTTGACATGGTTCACTTAGATTTTCAATCTAGACATCCTAGAAGAAGGAGATGATACTAGGTTTTAGAGGGTATAAATTGTAGGGTTAGTCTTTGTGAGGTTTAATCCTAGCCCTATGAGAGTATAGTCCTAGGGTTTCAAAACCTCCAAGTCTTCTTGGTTATCTAACCTCCCATTTAAGGTGTTTCTTGACTCCATTTTCCCAAAGAAACAAGACGACACTATTATTTTTCTTGCAAGTGATACAAACTCTCAATTATTACTCTCTCTCTCTCTCTATCTCTCTCTCTCTCTCCATTTTCCCAAAGAAACAAGACGACATTATTCTTTTCCTTCCAAGTGATACAAACTCTCAATTAATACTCTCTCTCTCTCTCAAAGATTTTTGGTAATTTAGATATTGCATTGCATCTCCATGTTTATTGTATCTCAATGCCTTGCATCCTAGTCCATTTATTTGTTGCTGACATAAATTATGTTACAACCACTAGGGCTTGAACATATTGCAATTAATTATCTTAATCTCATGATATAACATGCATACAATCGTTGTCTAACATCTCATACATATTCTACTCACTAATTGACATCTTTCTAATAATATTTGTTGATTTTAGGACTACTAACTTCTTGTTGTTGCAAATCAAAACATTGTTGAAGCACATTGTCTTTTATCCTAAGTTTTATTACAACAACCTATTCTCCTTGATATCTAGTGCTCTGGGGCTTATTATTTTTTCCTTAGACTTGGTATTTATCATTGAATGCATTGGAACAGTTCTCACACATACACACGATCAATTACCTTGTTTAAATTCATTCTAACCTTGCCCTTTTCCTAGACCTAGCCTATCTCACCAAGTGACCAAGATAGGGGTCCACAGACTTCCCTTTAGCTTGTTATAGTATCCCTTGAGGTTGCAAGGGAAGCCTCCCTTGTGTTGGATCCTCGTCCATCACTGAAACGAGGGAAGTACTTACCTAAGTGATAGTGGAAATTACTTCCATATGTTACACCGGTTTAACACTTTGTGAAGGCTTTGCACAAGTGCTAGATTTTGTGATAATAGGGAGCAATATTGAAATTTTCCAAGCAACCTACTCATAAAAAAAATATTCCCTATCACAAGACATCTTACATATGGTTTAAAATGGTGCCTTTCCTAAATAAATTTTTGTTCAAATATTTAACCTTTAATAATGAAAACAAAACCTAAAACGTATTTAGCAACATGTAGACATCATTGTTCTTCACAAGAAGATAAAGTGGATCTATAACTAATGATTTACAACCTCAAAGTTTAAGAATCTAGATTCTATTATGGAGGTACTTGGCTATTGAACAAATTGGTAAAAGTTAAGTTACTGAGAATGGTAAAATTTTAAACATGGTTGTTGCAATTCACAGTAATATATATTGATAATTGAGATATAAATGATTGTTTAAGAAATATTTTATCTATCAAAAAATCATTTCGATAAAAAATTTATTCATCCGTGAAAACTTTCTGGTAAAAATGTTAACCAAAATTGACAGACAAAATCCTTATCAAATTCCAACCCTCGATGGGAGTTTGTGAGTCCCTTGCTCACTTAGCAAGGAATATCCCCATCGCCCAAAGACTAATGACTCAATTTGGGTTGTCTTTTGATTATTTGTGTTCATGTAATTAATTTTAAAACCATTATAAATTCATCTTTAATATTATTCCACATTCATGGTTTTATTGATTGGTTTTGATATGTATTTCAAGTTTGAAGTGAGTCAAGTGGGCTTGAAGGAGGAGAGAAGAATTCCATGTGTGAAAAAAACATATCTATAGCATCTATGATCATATGTAAACCATGACATAATAATATTATTACCTAAATCATGTTAGCAATTGAGGATAAAGAAAAAACCAAGTGTGTTGTGGCTTCCTTGAGCCATTGTCAACCTCAACAGGCCCAACAAGGTTCAGGAGGTTGGGGTACTTGTTCCTTGAGGATGGGCCTTGATAATATATGTATATCATGTTATCAACGGTATGGAGTGATCCTAACTCTAACAACAACAAAAAACTTCTTAGAATGAGCCCAAGAGTAATTAAAAATAATAATTAAAGGGGGCCTTCATGAAAACCCCTATGTTTTTTCAAAACTAGAAGCTCTTCAATTGCTTGTCATCTTGAGAAATTGTAGATCGCATTGTGTAGCAGACTTAGAAATATTTTCAATGAGTGGATAGATACCTCATTTTGATGTCAAGAACCCCCCTTTCATATTCATTTAAATTCAACAAGCCTCACTAATCTAAAATCATTAAAGCACATTTACCAACCTATAGGAAACAAAATCCAATTCTATCAATTGTGTTGGATTCATAAATCCCAAAAACCTATGGGTAGACACTTTCAGCCAAAAAATTGACACCTTGACTAGACACTCATTTTTATGCTAAAAAGCATTTTTTTAATAGAAGTGTGGACATGCACGTGACAATGCTTCATCTGAATTAAATTCCATCTATTTTGCATCGATCCCTATTGCATGGGGTCTTAATATGCTAAAAACAATTGGTGAGATCTGTTGATATTATGGTAGCTGCAAGAGGTATTAAAATCCATGTGTAACCTTTGGCTAGAATAGAATATTCTGAAAGCAAGAGAAACCCTAAACAAATGTGTAGAAACCCTAGAATACAAGTCGGCTCAATAAAAGAATTAATATTAAAGTATTAGATTCTAAAAGGACAAGTCGGCCCAGACAAATGACAAGAACCACTATAAATAAGAGATGATCTAGCTCATTTGTACACACACACTTCACACACTCTCTTAGTCAAGTCTGGCACAAGTTTGGAGCTGCAGCTGCAAGGATGGAAGGTGGATCTTCTGGGATGGTTCTTGGTCTCTCTCTCTAGCGCCATCTAGCCTAAGATGTGTGCCATATCCTCTAGTATCTTTTGGTTGTGTTCTTGGTGATATTTCTTGGTGGTATTCTTGGTAAGTGCAACTGCAGCTGTTGCAACTGAGTATTTTTCTTGTTCTGTGGCTTTGGGATTTTTTGTTTGGTGAGATATCTTTGGAGAAAGAAGAACTCTCTTGATTATCTGTTGGTTCTAGTGCTGCTTCCGGAATCATTCTATCTAGAAAAGGTTATGGTGCTCGGGGGTGGTTGCATGCCTATGGTTGGGTGAAAATAGTGATTGTCTATGGTAAAACGAGCACATCAAATATTTTAACAAGTTATGGGCCCACACCACCTTCAAGACAGCATAACCATTGGAAGGTAGTGTGACAGTTCTTTGTTAAGCTCGTTGTAGCTCCAGCTAGGGTTTCTGATTATGTAGCTACAACAAACCTTAATCCAACTCTTTGGGCACTTTAAGTCAAGCGTTGGACCTAATTTCTGGATAGTCTAGTGTGCCTTAGCCTAGCACACCTGTTGGTACTCTCAACAAGCAAAAACGTCAAGTTTGAGTTTTTGGTCAAAGTCAAAGTCAAAGGTTGATTGGTCAAAGTCAAAGTCAAAGGTTGACTAGTGAAAGTTGAACCTTTTGTTCTAATTATTATCCATATAGGATAATAATAATATGAATAATGAATATCATATGAAATGATTACAATGAGAATGAGTGCTTGTTTATATATCCTCACATGGGTTCCCTTTCATGAATAGACACATCCTTTAGATAAGACATGATTTTATTTATTTATAATGTGTTTAATTATTATTTATTATATCTATTTCTATATATATTGTGTTCATAACATTGCCTTCCCCTTAAAATTGTTGTCCTCAATGCATACTTTATGGAAGACTTATCTCTTGCTCTAGCTTGTAATTATTGTCTCCTAATTCTTCATTCTTGAGTTAGTAGTTGTTGAGGACCTGAGACGATAGGATCTTCCAAGTGTTGAGCAAAATTGTTGAATAGTAAAGGAGTCTTCCCATCCTAATTCGATCTTCTGTTGATTTGGGATTTTATAGGGTTCTTGGAAAGAACTTGATACATTTCTACTCCCATGATAGCTTCTACTTTGATCCCCACTTGTAGTGGAAGTAATATTCTTTGACATATCAGTTATTTGTTTCTATTGATACATTGATTGGTTGAAGTATCAACTTTTGCGATTATGATGTCGATAAGGCATCCTTGCAACTTGATCTTTAATTCGTATACTTGTAGTTTTTTCTTGATTAACTTTTGGAATTGAGTCTTCTTCATACCCATGGATTGTTTCTTCTTCGACATTTGAAGACCTCTTTACATGAGTTCTAAGGTTGACTAGATCTGTATTAATTCATTTAACCAAAATTGAGATTTTTACATATAAAGATTTCTCTAGCTCCTTAGGTTCAGTCATTATCTCTTTATCAACTATTGATTTTTTTCGATCTAGCTCTTCTTGTAAAGACTTCTTATCATGCTTAAGTCTTTTAATTTGTGTTAGTAAATCCTAATTATGTTGTTTTAATCGTAAAAGTTATTTTTTATCTTCTAACTCATCATCTTTATTTTTTATTCTAGATTCTCCTTTCTTTCATCCTTTAAGATTTTAATTTTTTCTAGTAAATTTTGATTAAGGTTCCTTAGGCAAGAGATTTCTTCCTGTTCTTTGGTTAATTTCTCTTTGAGACCTTGAATTTCTTGTTCCAACTTTTGAAAACACCGCTTCTTCTCCTCGAACTTCATGATTTTTGCAAGTAGTTTCTGATTATGATTTCTTAGGCGAGAAATCTCTTCGTTTTTTTCAATGATGATCTTGTCACATTCTTTATGTCGATCTTGCAACTTTTGTATTGACTTCTGGTTATCTTCAAGGATCACTTATGATGTGTCCTTTAGGTCTTCTGATGATGGAGCCTCTAAAATTGACTTCATTGTAACGTCCTATAATGTGATTTTCTTCTTCTTATAAGAAAATGTCAAAAACTTTCTCCTTGTGTTGAAAATAAAAGTACTCAATGTATCTACCCAAGTTGACCCTAGAATTATATCAACATTGTCTTGATACATTGATACCACATTGAATTGACCTATGAATTTGCAATCACCAATAGATAGTTGTAGGTTTTTAATTTCATATTTCTCATCGGAAAGACACGTGTCATTTTCAATTATATTTGGTTCTAAAACCATTAATTGGTTCGATAGGTCAACATTAATGTGATTTTTCCTAGCGTTCCGGCAAATAGCGACGTTGATATTCTTTCCTTGAATAATCTCATTAACTTCTAATAAAACATCCGCATATTTTTTATAAGTATGAAGGAATCTTCCTTGTTTTTCACCACGAAACTCCATTTATATAATTATATGTTTAAACCTTGAAATATTATAATAATATATATTACTTTTCTTCACTTTCTGAATATAAGATTATTTATTTTCTTTAAGTATATAACCCTTTTTTTCTTTCCTTCCTTCTTACTCTTTATATATATATATATATATATATATATATATATATATATATATATATATAATTTCTTGTAAATATATATAATTAAAAAACTTTTACAACTTTAAATATATTTCCACCTTTTATCTCTTCTTAAACCTTCCAATGATATTTTAAAATTACCCTTTATAACTCTTCATATAATACAAGATATATTTTATACTTTAATTTAAAAACCCACTCAATGTTATGCTTTGAGTAATACTTTTCATATCATAAAAAGCAATTCTTACACATTTTCTTTAACTTAAATGTGGTAATAGGTTATCAAAAACCCTTTGTTGGTTTCCAAAAGCTATGATGCTTCTTCAAAGGGTCGTGTTTTGTATAATTTAGGATAATTTTTAACACATTTATGTAATGGTGTTGACTAGTTGTTTTACGAAATGATTTTTTTATCGGAATTCAGCGATATAAATTTACACGAATTACTATTTTTTGTTATTCAAAATTTATTTTTGAATGTATAAATAGATTCAGAATGCAAAAAAACCTTGGAGCACTCAGATTATACATAAATAATCACTCAAATCTACGAATCTAACAATTTCTCACCGGATTTCAGGCAAAAGTCCCCCAAAAAATCTTCATTTCATAGAATGTTTAGCCTACAATTTTATTTAATTGTTGTTGTACGAACGCGATGATCAACCTTCACACATACTTGGGGCTATAATTTGCTTGAGGTGGAAGCTAGCGACTTTTAATTTGTCTTGAGCCCTATGAAATTAATATTGATTACGATCATATACTCCAGTCTAAAGCCTATTCTTTCCTCGAAAACATTGGTTTCAAGGAATCTCAGTGGTTCTGGGGGCTGATAGACTACGAATTCTTTAATAAGTATTACAAATCTATAGTTAATATGATACCTGATAATGTGGTCACCGCTAGACTAATCTCATACGTTGATGGTAGGCCGTTTAATCGTTAATATTTTCATATATAATTTTTAATGTCACAGTTTCCATGGTCAGAAACATAACTTCTCTTGCGATTACAGCTGGCGGAGTGGCTGCTAGAATATCACGGGTTTCTCTCTCTCTTGGTGAGTGTCCATATATGTTTACATAGGAACCCTACGCCCACGCATTTCTGGTGCTAGATATTTTACTCCACTGCTAACTCTAGATTCACCCCTTTCGTTTATGTTTGTGCTTCCCAAAAAAATCTGTGAACCCTGTGCGTGGGGGCTCTATTTTTCTACTTGTAAACTGAATTTCTTCGACACTTTGCCCTTTCTCTCTTCTCAACGATAATTGGCAGCGGAATACTTTAATTTGTGGTGGAAATGTTAGACTTCAATTGGCCAGATGTCCTTTTATGGTCAAAGACCTACAACAGACAATTTCTGCTAAAATGGGTGTGGCTAAAAGCCAATGTTTTATTGCCAAGGCAATGAATTTTGACCAAAGGTCAAATGGCCAGGATGACGATTACTCTCCAAAAGAGGGCATTGGTTCTGAAGGTGGAAAGGCCCTCAATTATTGTTAGAGGAAGGGCATGTGGGTGGTGGCTTTAAGAGGAGGTTATTGCTGCCAAGGAAGGCAAAGCCTCCTAACAAGTTAGTGAAACCCACAAGGGCTGGTTGCTCCAAGGTACAATGGTTATGTAAGGTTAAAGGGCCCAGGGGGGCTTGTACTTAAAGGAGGGAAATGTTTATTTGGAAAAGTGTTGGTAAAAGAGTGAGCTTTGGTGAGAGAAGCCCATGACCAAAGGAGGAGGCAGTGGGAGATAAGAGGAGCGCCACTATAATTAAAGGAAGTTGTTGGTATTCTAGTAGTGGGAGGAGCATGCCTCCCCAAAACAAAGGCAACCGTAAACAAAGGAGGAAGGCATTGGAATGAATGGTGCCTAAGTCAAGGTTATCAACTCTAAGGGTGTGGAGGGTGGATTGGGTTAGAAAAGGGCTTGAATTCTAGCAACCAATCCAGCTAAAAGGCCACCAAAAAATTGTTGGAACCACAAAAACCACTGAAAAAACTAGTAAGGGACTTGGAGGCCAAGAACAACAGAGGCCATGGAGGCATCAAACCACAATGCCTTGCGAAACAATCCCAAAAAATTACCAAAAACACCACAATGTTGCCTAGAAAACCAAACATTGACAACCCAAGAATAGTGGTATGAAAAAATAAAAATCACTACTCTAGACATATGGAACAATGAAAATTATTCCTAGATGCATGGATTTGGCTAAAACATAATAGTGAGCTTAAATCTTTGGAAGATAATAATAGGGGCTCTGCAGGTTTGAGTCCAAAACTGAAAGAAGGGTTCTAAAGCTCTTTGAATGCTTAAGATGTCTACCAAACATGATCGTGCAAAGGAATAAAGAACTTTTGTGTGTAGTCGAAAAATCCTTCATAGTTGTCACAAGCTACTCAATCTTTGAACAACAAAGGATTTAATCTCATAGAAGCTCGACTACCATGTTGAACTCAATAGGTGGGAAACCACAAGGATGAACATCACAAACAAATAACTCACACAAATTAAAGATCAAGACACCAATATTGATGTGGTAAAACCTTCACACAGGGGCACATCCATTAAGCAACAAAAAGTTGTACTACTCAAGAAAGAAACACTACATCCAATGCACTACTCTTGGAATGGCATCACACGAATATATGGTTAT
>JASDQU010109312.1:0-11716 GCA_032191745.1 Picea mariana
GTTATTACTGATTCACCCCCCCTCTCAGTAATCCAACAAGAATAACCCTTTGAGTTGGCATTTTTGTGCCAAAATGTTCTTTAGTGGTGCGTAGGAAATTACTCAACAGATTCTCATTAAACTGGCACAGATAAGGAATTCCAGTCTGCTATAGAAATCCAAACCAGTTAAAATCAAACAACTTCTTGTCAGTGAATAAAGCTCACCTGTCAACTTCAGAGATGGTCATCATACAATCAAACTTGCTAAATAACAATTAGGAGTTCACCTTGATTACAAAGGCCAACCTTCTTGTTTGAACTTCAGAATGGCCTTATTGTGGTTGTTGTGAGCATAAGGTTGTGAGGGCCCTTAAAGATCAGTAACCCCTCGAACAATAAAGCCATTGTCGGTAACTTGGAGCTGAGTGAAAGGACAAGAAGCTAACCATACTGAAGAGGGATTTTGATATCCTGGCTGAAGAATACCGCCTGTCTTAAAATACGTTCCCTTAAACGTAGTATCATTGCCATTAGGCACTTATGTGGGGAAACTCATAAAAAAAGACTGAAGGCCACCACCTAGGAAATCGCAACCACGGCTTTAGAAGACATTAGGAGCCACTAATCACAAACAACAGAAAACTGAAGAAAAAAGCTGAAGGACTTACAAATGCAGCATAAATCATCACAATCATGGACAAAATGCCTAGAAAAAAACCACCAAAAATCGCTTTGAGATGTGAAATGTTGTTTTGGGTGAAGGATTTCCCACTCTCGCGTGCTTGTGGGGAAAGTGTCTCAATAATGTTGGATTGGCTCACTACCATCTGGAACACAAATACAAGGTCAAATTGAGTGAACCCTACAACGTCTTCAAATCACAACAAAACTGATGACAACAAAGACAAAAGTATAATTCCATATGAAAAACATCTTTCAAGAATTGAACTTCTTGCAACGACCACCTCATTCGTTGACAATCATTATCAAAAACCTTAGCATCTAAGGAATTGGGAACCCTCAGACCCCAACACCTGAAATGAAAAAATACAAAATACTAAGCCTGCAAACATTTCAGGAAGCAAGCCCAACCACAACCTAAATCCTTGTTAGTTTTTAAATATTGCTTTTTTGTTTTGTGGATTGTTGTCATCTATGTTAGTCGAAAGTCCTTGTCAGATCATGCCATCCCTAGGCCATTTCTCAGGTTTGGCCTTAGTCATAAATCATACCGAAACGTATCCATGCATAAACCATCCCCTTGTCCCAAAAACTTGATGCAGCATTGATGGAATTGCATAGATATGAAGACTTCACTCAAAGAATGGGAAGAAGATAAATTGAACATGTTACCAAATCATAAAAGATCGTATTTGAAGCTTTCATACAACTTAACTCATTGGTCATACTCCTCCATGTTAGAATCATCAAGATCACCACCACTGCCACTGCACTCTCCTCCTCCTCCTCCTCCTCCTCCTCTATATCCAATCCAAAATTTGCATTTACTGGAGTGGAAGATGACCCTTGAAGAGGATCACCATCATCAAAAATAACAAACTTTATCACTAGTTCATTAAGATCCATGTTAGCTAATGCCAACTCAAAGTTGTTGTCCAAACCCATATCATCAAGAAATACATCCCACATCTTTGCCTTTCCCTTCAACCACTCATCCCTCATCCTGTAAATAAGACAGAGGTTCAATATGCATGTGTTGGTGTCCAACACGTGGTGGACAAGCGTTTGACACATATCCTATTTTAGGACATGTGTCAAACACGTGTCTGACACATGTTCTAGCATGCCACGTGCCCAACACGCGAGATACAAACATGTAGCCTGTTGAAATTGTAGCAAGGAAGGTCTTCCATCATCATTATAGCATCCTAGCATCATGATGGAGGACAATGAAACATAGGCTAAGTTGATTAATTAAATGTTTTCCTAAGTCTAACTTAGGAAAAAAACCGTTGATGTGTTATAATCTTCAATTGACTTTATTGAGTACCTTTTCTAAGAGGTTAAAGTGAAAAATAATTTAAGTTGTGGCTTTTAATCTTGACCATTGATCTCATATTGATGGAGAGAGCAGATCTCAGCCCTCCATCACTTTGGAGATTATGGTTTCACTCACTCAACAAAGTATATTAGCAGATCGACTTGGTTGGGGGACGCACTTGAGAGAAAGGTCTCGATTTCTGAGGGAGATTGATTGCAGGTTTGCTGGTGAGAATTTTCGCAGGAGGACAGAGGAGGCATAGGCAGGTGGATCGACTCATCTCTTCACCAAATCGCAGAGGTATTCTTCAGATCTGACAGGGCCAAGTTAGAGTGACGCAGGAGGGATGTACGATTGAGCAGAAGCTCACCTTCTCTTCCTCTGTTTCGTTCTGGGTGTCTTCTGGAAGGTTTTAGGAAGGCCGTACGATTCTACTAAGCAGGGTTTGTTGAGATTGATCAGCAATTGGTTGAGACCGATTTACCATTGTAAGAAATCTCTATATTTTCCTGCATATTAATAAAAATCCACAAATCTGTTGCATTGGTTTTCCCTCCAAGGTTTTTCCAGGGACAATTGTCCAAAAACAAGTGTGTAAAATTGTCGTGATAGTTGTTATTCTTTAATGTTTAAATCCTAGTTATTATTTTCTGCTATGCATATTATTTCTGTGAAGAGAAAACCTAGATAAATCAGTTAAATAATTGAAAAGTGAACTAGGTTTTAGAAATTTCACATGGTATCAGAGCAGGACAGCAAAAGAAGACAACATCTTATCAAATCTAAACAGATCTGAAGTGAATCATACAGATCTAAGCACAGATCAAGGCAGCTGTAAGATTTCTGCAGCAAGGGTTTGAACCTTGAGATTTTGAACAAAATGGCCATGAGTTTGAGGGTGGAAGACAGGTTACAAGGGTCTCAAAATTACCCCACCTGGAAAGAAAGGATGACAATGATATTAGAAGTCAATGATGTGTCAGGTCATGTCAGTGACAAGGCAACAGCTCCTACGGGTGCAGCCGAATTGATTATCTGGAAGAAGGGTGAGGCTGAGGCAAAAAGTCTGATTCTTGATGGGATAAAGGATCATGTGGTCCCACATCTCTCAAGAAAAGTTGATGCTAAAGATATCTAGAGAGCCTTAAGCGACATCTACCAAAACAAAAATGAAAACAGAGTGATGGCTCTGCGCAAGCAATTGCGTGGGACCAACATGGCCAAAGGTGAGGTGATAATACCTTATCTTACCAGGATAACACAAATCAGAGATGAACTTGGAGCAATGGGAGTAAAGGTTGAAGATCCTGAGTTGGTGTGTATTGCATTAGATGGCTTTTCTAAGTCATGGAACGTTTTTGTGCGTGGTGTGGTAGCTCGGGAGAATCTCTCTGATTGGCAGCGACTGTGGGATGATTTTGTGCAGGAAGAGATTAGAATTGGTCAAGTAGGACCATCATCTTCAACTCATGTAGAGGAGGAAGAAGGATTGGCCTTTGCAGGCAAATCAAAGGGCAAGAAGAAGAAGAAAGGTGCAAAGAAAAACATTGACTTCTCAAAATTCAAGTGCTTCCAGTGTCACAAGATGGGACACTTTCCATCACAGTGTCCAGAAAGGAAGAAGAAGACTAAGCCACAAATGGCAGCGTCAGCAGCAGTGGATGCATTTGCCAAGTCATTTGAGGAGGATTTTTGCTTCATAGCATGTATGTCTAGTGCAGTTATTTCAGTTCGCATCTTGTCATATGACAGGACGCAAAGAGTGGTTTACTAGGCTACAGGAGGGAGGCGTACATCTAGTCATTGAGTTAGGGGATAACAAGCGCTATAAGGCTTAGGGAGTTGGCATAGTCTCATTTTAGAGGGAGTCCGAGAAACCACTCTGATTTAGTGATGTGTTATATGTTCCAGGGTTGACCAAGAACCTCATCTCGATCTCTACTCTTGAGGACAAGGGGTATGAGGTCACTTTTTGTAAAGGAAGGGTGTTCATCAGACCTAGTGGGTCAAGAAAGAAGATGGAAAGGATGATTGGGGTTCGAGAGGAGAAAGTCTACAGGTTACAGGTTTAGCCAAGGAGAGCATTAGCGAGTATCACCACATACATAGGTGAGTTGTGGCACAAGAGGATGGCACACATTCATTTTGGTGCTTTGGGGCATTTGAGGGAGGCAGTCAATGGATTTCCTAAGTTTACAACTGAGAGGCATGACCCTTGCAAGGGTTGTGCGTTGGGAAAGTATGCCTGGAAACCGTTTCCATCTAGCGAGCACAGGTCCAAGGGAGTACTAGATCTTATACACTCTGACGTATGTGGGCTAATGAGTGTGGAGTCAGTGAGTGGTTCAGATATTGTGTCTTGTTTATTGATGACTACTCCAGAAAGACCTGAATTTACTTTCTAAAGACCAAGGATGAGGTCTTTGGGAGGTTTCAGGAGTTCAGAGCTCTGGTAGAAAACCATACTGGGAGGAAGATTTGGGTCTTAAGATCGGATAATGGGGGAGAGTACACCTCCAAGGAGTTCAAGGATTATTGCACAGCAGCAGGGATTAAAAAGGAACTCACGGTTCCTTACAATCCTCAACAAAATGGAGTAGCCGAGAGAAAGAACAGGACTGTGGTTGGAGCAGCACGAGCTATGATTCATGTTCAGGGGTTTCCATTGTTCTTATGGGCAGAGGGGAACAGTGTTGCAGTATATTTGCAAAATAGGGGTCCCCACATAGTTTTGGGGAAACGGACACGTGAGATTTTTTCAGGTACTAGGCCAGATATGAGTCATCTTCACATCTGGGGCAACATATGTTACTGTCATGTCCCTTCAGAGAAGAGGACAAAGCTGGACCCCACGACAGTAAAGGGGATACTTGTTGGCTACAGCGAGATTTCCAAAGCCTACAGGATTTATGTGCCTACACGCAGGAAGGTTATTGTGTGTAGAGATGTATAGTTCGAGGAGAAACGTGCATTGAGGAGATCAAGGGATTTGCAAGCAAGTGTAGAGAACCAACAGGAACAGAGCTCAGGAGTCCAGGAACAGGAGGCACATAGTCAAAATACAGGACCACGGCAGCAGACACATGATACAGGTGTTCAGAGGGAGACTGTTAGAAAGAATCATCAGGAGAGAGTTGATGAGGAGGAGGAGGAGCGTGATGCAGTTCCCCAAGAGCAGATTACTAGGCCACGGACTAACTGGTACAAGTCCACAGTCAATGATTCTAGGTTGGCAGAGCTTCTAAAGAGAGACTTCAGACGAAGCAAACCACCAGAGAGACTTGGATATATGGCATTAATGACCAAGCTCATTGATATTGACCCTTCCAGTTATGAGAGTGTTGCACGGCATAAGGTGTGGCAGGAGGCCATGATGGAGGAATATGCCTCCATTATGAAAAGAGATGTATGGGAGGTAGTTCTGAGGCCAGAGGATAAAAGGGTGGTTGGATCCAAGTGGATCTACAAAGTTAAGCATGCAGCAGATGGAAGTGTGGACAAGGGGTTTTCACAGCGAGAGGGAGTTGACTATGAGGAGACTTTCGCTCCTGTGGCCAGGTATTCTTCAATCCGAGCAGTCATTTCATTGGAAACAGAGAAGGGCTGGCGCATTCATCAGATGGACGTGAAGACTGCCTTCCTCAATGGAGTAGTTAAGGAGGTATATGTTGAGCAGCCTGAGGGATTTGAGGTTGGCATCAGAGAGACACATGTGTGCAGATTGAGGAGAGCCTTGTATGGGCTCAAGCAGACACCTCGGGCATGGTACTCAAGGATTGACAGCTACTTGAGAGAGATGGGTTTCCAGCAGAGCGAGGCAAATCCAAACTTCTATTTCCTTGCAGGGGAGAAGCCTCTTATACCGGTACTATATGTAGATGACCTATTTCTCACTAGAGATGAGCAGCTGATAGCAGATTGCAAGGTCAACCTTGCAGCAGAATTCGAGATGAAAGACCTTGGGTTGTACTATTTTCTAGAGTTTTAGGTTTGGTAGAAAGATGGGTGCTTCTTCCTAGGATAGGGAAAGTATGCAGTAGGCCCATGTCTACACCTCTAGTCACAAATTGGAGGAAGATTGATGCATCGGATTCAAAGACAGTAGACCCCACTGTCTATCGTCAGTTGATTGGATCGCTCATGTATCTAGTCAATACTCGGACAGATATCAGCTTTGCAATAAACTCTTTGAGTCAGTTCATGGTGGACCCTCGAAGAGTACATTGGATAGCTACAAAGCATGTGCTTCATTACCTTAGAAGTACAGTGGAGTACGGGTTGTTATATGAGCATAGTGGTGGAGTGAGATTGGTAGGATTTACAGATGTTGATTGGGTAGGATGTGCAAAGGACAGGAAGAGTACTTCAGGTTGTTGCCTCAGCATTGGATCGGGCATCATTTCCTGGTCCAGCAGGAAGCGGAGATCAATGACATTGAGCTCTGTCGAGGAAGAATACATGGCAGCCAGTTTGGCAACATGTGAGGCACTGTGGTTGAGGAAGTTACTTTTGGGCTTGTTCAAGCAAGACCTAGAAGCTACTATGATTCGTTGTGACAACTAGAGTTGCATCGAGCTCTCTGAGAATCCGGTGTTTCATGATCATAGTAAGCACATCGATATCAAGTATCACTTCATCCGGGATTGTGTACAAAGAAAAGACGTGAGGCTTGATTAAATACAAACTAATGAGCAGATGGCAGACATCTTTACCAAGGCACTGAGCAGACAAAAGTTTGAAAAGTTCAAAGATTAGATGGGATTGAGACAAAATCCCTTCCTCGCTAAGAGGGAGTGTTGAAATTGTAGCAAGGAAGGTCTTTCATCATCATTATAGCGTCCTAGCATGATGGAGGACAATGAAACATAGGCTAAGTTGATTAATTAAATGTTTTCCTAAGTCTAACTTAGGAAAAGAATTGTTGATGTGTTATAATCTTCAGTTGACTTTATTGAGTACCTTTTCTAAGGTTTAAGTGAAAAATAATTTAAGTTGTGGTCTTTTAATCTTGACCATTGATCTCATATTGATGGAGAGAGCAAATCTCAGCCCTGCATCACTTTGGAGATTAAGGTTTCACTCACCCAACAAAGTATATTAGTCGATCGACTTGGTTGGGCGACGCACTTGAGAGAAAGGACTCAATTTCTGAGAGGGATCAATTGCAGGTTTGTTGGTGAGACTTTTTGCAGGAGGACAAAGGAGACATAGGTGGATCGACTCGTCTCTTCACCAAATCATAGAGGTATTCTTCAGATCTGTCATGGTTGAGTTAGAGTGACGCATGAGGGTCGTAATATTAAGCAGAGGCTCACCTTCTCTTCCTTTGTTTTGTTATGGGGGTCTTCTGGAAGGTTTTAGCAAGGTCATACGATTCTGCTGAGGAGGGTTTGTTGAGATTGATCAACAATTGGTTGAGGTCGATTTACCATTGTAAGAAATCTCTATATTTTCCTGCATATTAATAAAAATCCACAAATTTGTTGCACTGGTTTTCCCTCCAGGGTTTTTCCAGGGATGATTGTCCAAAAACAAGTGTGTAAAACTGTTGTGATTGTTGTTATTCTTTACTGTTTAAATCTTGGTTATTATTTTTTGTTGTGCATATTATTTCTGTGAAGATAAAACCTAGATAAATTAGTTAAATAATTGAAAAGTGAACTAGGTTTTAGAAATTTCACACAGCCTTGAGGGCCATTATGTTTCCTAGCCTACAAAGGTTAGCTCCTAACCACTATTGCTTGAATGATTTTTCACTCATAAATGCATTATGAAATATCCCAATTTAATAAAACTTTACAAAATTGAATGGTTAGCTCCTAAAAGATCACATCGGAAGCTTTCATACAAGGGTTAGCTCTTGACCACTATTGCTTGAATGATCTTTCACTCATAAATGGATAATGAAATATCCCAATCTAATAAAACTTTACAAAATATATGCTAATGAGAATAATGAACTATATTTTTCTTGAAAATAATAATTTGATTTATCAAAAAAATTATCATTATACAAAGATATAATCAACCCCCTAAATACCAAAGGGATTTACAGTGAGATGCAAACTTCACCCAAAAAGAAGGATTGAAGACGCTCGTGCTGAAAATCCTAAACCACCAATTAGGGAGACATGCCAAAACAAAACCTACCCTACTAACAACCATATAACAACAAGAAATAACCAAAGCCCAAAGTTCACACATCCAGGGCAAGGTTATCACATTCTTTGAGTCAACCATTGACTTGTGAACCTCGGGAGTAAGTTGAGCTATCAAGTCTTGAGCTAAGTCAGCTAACTCTCCAAATTTGGTTGTGATTCAATTGAATGACAAGTTTGGCGTAGAGTTAATTTGAATTATTTGTCAAGTTTTCTGAGTTATTCCCAAGTATGGTGCCAAGTTTTTCAAGCTCCCAAGTCACCCCCGAGTGGTTGTCTTGTCCAAGGACTCCTGAGACCAAATCTGACAAGATTGGCCCAAGATTAAAATTCAAAATGAAGCCCCTTAAGGTCAACAAGTTGTACCACAAATAACTATTAATCATTTGGGGGGTGCAAGATTTTCCACATTGGGTGGGTCAAGGCCATCTCTTCACCCATATTCATATCCCACACTCGCTAATCTCCAAGATTCCCTCACCATGGTGGTGAGGTGAGCCAAACATGAGCATTTTGTAGTTGTACTTCAAGCACCCTTGTCATCAATTACCTACTCGGAGCACCTCCACAATTATGAGCACGTGGAGGACCTCTATTGAAAGAATGCCTACTCCACGACCTATCCCTTGATCCACTCTAACTTGTCCACACACAACTTGCTACTACTAGGGTGGGGGTTCCTTATTTGTTGTGTATATAGTTGAACACCAATGCTCTAGGAGTTGCACTAGATGGTTGAGCTCCAACTACACTTTGATGCTCTGCATACATGTCTGCATAAGGCAAGAGTGCACCACCTCTCTTTGAACATAAAAATTAACATTCATGTGGAAAGGCATCATTGAAAATGGCATTGTAAAAATACTTCCAAAAATATAGAATTTCCACCCTTAGAAGCTGCCAAGCGAAATGGAAAGTGATAAACATGGGATTTGTGTGCCCTAAAAACATCGTCAAACAATTTAATCATTCATACAAGAAGGGTTTGACAAGGGTGGAGACCCACAACCATGCAAACTTGGCTAATAGGAAAAACCAAAAAAATGAAGAGTTGTTTCCTCCTTTTGGGACAAGGGTGACGAGAATTGTTAAATCCCATCTTGCACAATTTAAATATGATAGGCAGATCTTGATGAAGTAGAGACTAAGCGAAAAAAGAAAATTTCTCGCGTTCAAAAGGCATTGTCCATATGGCTTCAAATCTTGTATCCCACCTAGTAACGAAGGCCAGGCAATCCCATCTTTTCTTTCTCCTTTCAATCAAGTCTGCACAGTGCATAGTTCTCAATGTAAGATGTAAATATGTGCAATAGAGATGGATAAGAGGGGCTTCAAAAAATTCCAAACACAATCCCTCCACTAATTATCATAAATTCCAGTTACCAAAATTGGAAAGATTTCATCAATAAGAAGTTAAAAATGCTTTGATAAATAAATTTGTTTTTCCTTTTGAGGCCAAATACTCTACTTAAGGCCATCCCAACTCACAAAATCGTACTTTTGGTAGTCATACAAGTCTACAAGGGAGCAAAGGCCTTTTTTTCTAAGTCTTTTAGCTTCAAACAAGGGATCCTTGGCCAGAGAAGTGTTGTTGTTACCCTCAACACAAAAAGTGTTGTCCATTGCCTTTATTATCCCCACCCCTCAACATTAAAAACACAAACATATATGAAGAATAACTCAAAAATGACAATTATGGCATATCATCCACCATATATTGCTTTTCTTACTACGACCCTACATTGGTGTTCCATATACAACACTTTAATAAGAAAGTAGAATTCACATTTGACATTTTAAGTCCTCAAAGTAAACCTAATCGAACAACCTCTATTTCCCCTTAAGCAATTGGTCTCCTAAAACACATAGTCATCGGCATTTGCAAAAGCCCTATGGTACCATCATCCAAGAATCGAGATATTGCTCTTTTCTTCAAAATTCTTCACCTTCCCTTTAAGCAAATCATTGGCATGGAATCTACAATACCGAGCAACATGCACTGGTTCACCACAATCTTAATGAATGTTTTATTCACCTTTACCTTGTTTACCCTTCTTACTAACAAAAAAGCTTGCTCTATATTTTCAATGTTGCTCATATTTTGTTCTTCCTCCAAGAGAGCAAAAATAATTGTTTCTAAAGTTTGCAAAGGTAGCTTACGAAGAATTGTGTGAATATTATTGTAGTTTGATGGCATGTTATTCAACAAGACTTCCATATAATCTTCTTCCTCGATTTTCACTTCAAACACTGCCAATTACGCTATCAACACTCTCAAATTGTTAAAATTGTTTGCTACACTAAGAATTTGACATATTGAAGCCAAAAAGTTGTTTTAAGAAAAATTTAGCATTATGTGCCTTAGACCCAAAAAAAAATTCTAGACTTTCCCATACTTCCTTATTGAATTTCGTCCAATCTAAATGATTTATATGTGTGTTTGAATTACCCGAACCAATAAGAGCCATGGCTCTATCATCTCCAGTTTGCCACTTTGGTAATTTATCGCCCAACATGGGCTTTTGATCTTCCATTAACCACTCTCCATAGTCTTTTTCCATTAAAACCAATTATAGTTATACTTCCAAGTATGAAAAATATGTCCATCAGATTTTTCACATGTAAACGTTGTTGATGCTCGCATTTTCCAAAACTTAAAGAAAAAAATACAAAACTAGGAAATTCCTCCTCTCTCGAACTCACTCAGAAAAACCTCTTTTGTCTGGAAACTTCACATTTATCTACCCATCTAAATCCACTATGTTTAATGAGCAGCATCTTTTGTTTGTTATAGTCTACATGTGGGAAAACATATCTGGTCTTCACGTTTTTGCCCTGCCAATGTGTTTGTGCTTTCAAGTTTCGACACACTCCGTGTCTTGACGTTTCTACCACATCATTTACAACTATGCTAAGTGTGGTAACCTTTTGGTTTGCATTTTTTGGAAACACTTCAAACTCTCAGTGTTTGTAGCAATTGTCATCTGCAGGAGAAATAAAAAATTGTTTAGCATTTTACTCTGCACGTGCCTTGCATTCTTCACGTTTCTTCTATTTCGATGTACGCTCTTGAAGTACTATCCTATAGAGTCATTTCATTTTATAAATAATAATTTATATCTACTGTGATCTCTAAGACTTTAAACCTTATTAATAATAAAATTTTAACTTTCTAACTTACGCTTCCTCTAGTGTTGCACAAGAAACCCTCCTCGCTCCTAGGGAACCATCCCCATGGTTCCCCATTCTAGGAAGACCTTGGAATAGGAGCGTAACATTCCCAAACAACTGAGAACGTCGTTGGAAATGTTGGAACATTCCCAACCTGACCCCGTGGAGTTCCGAAAAATGTTCCCGACCTATTCCCCTGAGAATGGTGTTGCTGGACACTCCTCAACAAGTTTTTGATCATCTAATAGTTCCCTATGCACATGGGGGCCCGTTGTCCAAAGACCCGTGCACCTTCTTTGCACATTGGGGGTCTACATCAGTGGGGTCAAGGGTCTCCTCTGCATCGTCAATCAAAATGCAACCACCCTTTGTTTCAATAATGTTTTAATACTTGGTATTAATGG
>JASDQU010109312.1:11736-23665 GCA_032191745.1 Picea mariana
AAGCTTTCATACAAGGGTTAGCTCTTGACCACTATTGCTTGAATGATCTTTCACTCATAAATGGATAATGAAATATCCCAATCTAATAAAACTTTACAAAATATATGCTAATGAGAATAATGAACTATATTTTTCTTGAAAATAATAATTTGATTTATCAAAAAAATTATCATTATACAAAGATATAATCAACCCCCTAAATACCAAAGGGATTTACAGTGAGATGCAAACTTCACCCAAAAAGAAGGATTGAAGACGCTCGTGCTGAAAATCCTAAACCACCAATTAGGGAGACATGCCAAAACAAAACCTACCCTACTAACAACCATATAACAACAAGAAATAACCAAAGCCCAAAGTTCACACATCCAGGGCAAGGTTATCACATTCTTTGAGTCAACCATTGACTTGTGAACCTCGGGAGTAAGTTGAGCTATCAAGTCTTGAGCTAAGTCAGCTAACTCTCCAAATTTGGTTGTGATTCAATTGAATGACAAGTTTGGCGTAGAGTTAATTTGAATTATTTGTCAAGTTTTCTGAGTTATTCCCAAGTATGGTGCCAAGTTTTTCAAGCTCCCAAGTCACCCCCGAGTGGTTGTCTTGTCCAAGGACTCCTGAGACCAAATCTGACAAGATTGGCCCAAGATTAAAATTCAAAATGAAGCCCCTTAAGGTCAACAAGTTGTACCACAAATAACTATTAATCATTTGGGGGGTGCAAGATTTTCCACATTGGGTGGGTCAAGGCCATCTCTTCACCCATATTCATATCCCACACTCGCTAATCTCCAAGATTCCCTCACCATGGTGGTGAGGTGAGCCAAACATGAGCATTTTGTAGTTGTACTTCAAGCACCCTTGTCATCAATTACCTACTCGGAGCACCTCCACAATTATGAGCACGTGGAGGACCTCTATTGAAAGAATGCCTACTCCACGACCTATCCCTTGATCCACTCTAACTTGTCCACACACAACTTGCTACTACTAGGGTGGGGGTTCCTTATTTGTTGTGTATATAGTTGAACACCAATGCTCTAGGAGTTGCACTAGATGGTTGAGCTCCAACTACACTTTGATGCTCTGCATACATGTCTGCATAAGGCAAGAGTGCACCACCTCTCTTTGAACATAAAAATTAACATTCATGTGGAAAGGCATCATTGAAAATGGCATTGTAAAAATACTTCCAAAAATATAGAATTTCCACCCTTAGAAGCTGCCAAGCGAAATGGAAAGTGATAAACATGGGATTTGTGTGCCCTAAAAACATCGTCAAACAATTTAATCATTCATACAAGAAGGGTTTGACAAGGGTGGAGACCCACAACCATGCAAACTTGGCTAATAGGAAAAACCAAAAAAATGAAGAGTTGTTTCCTCCTTTTGGGACAAGGGTGACGAGAATTGTTAAATCCCATCTTGCACAATTTAAATATGATAGGCAGATCTTGATGAAGTAGAGACTAAGCGAAAAAAGAAAATTTCTCGCGTTCAAAAGGCATTGTCCATATGGCTTCAAATCTTGTATCCCACCTAGTAACGAAGGCCAGGCAATCCCATCTTTTCTTTCTCCTTTCAATCAAGTCTGCACAGTGCATAGTTCTCAATGTAAGATGTAAATATGTGCAATAGAGATGGATAAGAGGGGCTTCAAAAAATTCCAAACACAATCCCTCCACTAATTATCATAAATTCCAGTTACCAAAATTGGAAAGATTTCATCAATAAGAAGTTAAAAATGCTTTGATAAATAAATTTGTTTTTCCTTTTGAGGCCAAATACTCTACTTAAGGCCATCCCAACTCACAAAATCGTACTTTTGGTAGTCATACAAGTCTACAAGGGAGCAAAGGCCTTTTTTTCTAAGTCTTTTAGCTTCAAACAAGGGATCCTTGGCCAGAGAAGTGTTGTTGTTACCCTCAACACAAAAAGTGTTGTCCATTGCCTTTATTATCCCCACCCCTCAACATTAAAAACACAAACATATATGAAGAATAACTCAAAAATGACAATTATGGCATATCATCCACCATATATTGCTTTTCTTACTACGACCCTACATTGGTGTTCCATATACAACACTTTAATAAGAAAGTAGAATTCACATTTGACATTTTAAGTCCTCAAAGTAAACCTAATCGAACAACCTCTATTTCCCCTTAAGCAATTGGTCTCCTAAAACACATAGTCATCGGCATTTGCAAAAGCCCTATGGTACCATCATCCAAGAATCGAGATATTGCTCTTTTCTTCAAAATTCTTCACCTTCCCTTTAAGCAAATCATTGGCATGGAATCTACAATACCGAGCAACATGCACTGGTTCACCACAATCTTAATGAATGTTTTATTCACCTTTACCTTGTTTACCCTTCTTACTAACAAAAAAGCTTGCTCTATATTTTCAATGTTGCTCATATTTTGTTCTTCCTCCAAGAGAGCAAAAATAATTGTTTCTAAAGTTTGCAAAGGTAGCTTACGAAGAATTGTGTGAATATTATTGTAGTTTGATGGCATGTTATTCAACAAGACTTCCATATAATCTTCTTCCTCGATTTTCACTTCAAACACTGCCAATTACGCTATCAACACTCTCAAATTGTTAAAATTGTTTGCTACACTAAGAATTTGACATATTGAAGCCAAAAAGTTGTTTTAAGAAAAATTTAGCATTATGTGCCTTAGACCCAAAAAAAAATTCTAGACTTTCCCATACTTCCTTATTGAATTTCGTCCAATCTAAATGATTTATATGTGTGTTTGAATTACCCGAACCAATAAGAGCCATGGCTCTATCATCTCCAGTTTGCCACTTTGGTAATTTATCGCCCAACATGGGCTTTTGATCTTCCATTAACCACTCTCCATAGTCTTTTTCCATTAAAACCAATTATAGTTATACTTCCAAGTATGAAAAATATGTCCATCAGATTTTTCACATGTAAACGTTGTTGATGCTCGCATTTTCCAAAACTTAAAGAAAAAAATACAAAACTAGGAAATTCCTCCTCTCTCGAACTCACTCAGAAAAACCTCTTTTGTCTGGAAACTTCACATTTATCTACCCATCTAAATCCACTATGTTTAATGAGCAGCATCTTTTGTTTGTTATAGTCTACATGTGGGAAAACATATCTGGTCTTCACGTTTTTGCCCTGCCAATGTGTTTGTGCTTTCAAGTTTCGACACACTCCGTGTCTTGACGTTTCTACCACATCATTTACAACTATGCTAAGTGTGGTAACCTTTTGGTTTGCATTTTTTGGAAACACTTCAAACTCTCAGTGTTTGTAGCAATTGTCATCTGCAGGAGAAATAAAAAATTGTTTAGCATTTTACTCTGCACGTGCCTTGCATTCTTCACGTTTCTTCTATTTCGATGTACGCTCTTGAAGTACTATCCTATAGAGTCATTTCATTTTATAAATAATAATTTATATCTACTGTGATCTCTAAGACTTTAAACCTTATTAATAATAAAATTTTAACTTTCTAACTTACGCTTCCTCTAGTGTTGCACAAGAAACCCTCCTCGCTCCTAGGGAACCATCCCCATGGTTCCCCATTCTAGGAAGACCTTGGAATAGGAGCGTAACATTCCCAAACAACTGAGAACGTCGTTGGAAATGTTGGAACATTCCCAACCTGACCCCGTGGAGTTCCGAAAAATGTTCCCGACCTATTCCCCTGAGAATGGTGTTGCTGGACACTCCTCAACAAGTTTTTGATCATCTAATAGTTCCCTATGCACATGGGGGCCCGTTGTCCAAAGACCCGTGCACCTTCTTTGCACATTGGGGGTCTACATCAGTGGGGTCAAGGGTCTCCTCTGCATCGTCAATCAAAATGCAACCACCCTTTGTTTCAATAATGTTTTAATACTTGGTATTAATGGATTAACTAATTAATGACAACGTTCTTAGATAGTTTTTCCAAGCAACTATGGCGATCGACTTGAAATAAAATGCAAGATCTGTGCCTAGTTGTGTTATTTCCTCTCTTGTCGATGTGGTAGGCTTTGACTACACTCAGTCTGTGTGCAAACATCTCTGACTCTCTAGATACCAATGAGAAAGAGAAACTTAATATCTATGTGAATTTGTAGGTGCAACCGATCGTTGAATGTAATAATATGATGAGTCGATTTGATTATTCATGTTTGTAAGTCTTTTGTAAGTTTGGGAATGTTTTTTTTTTGACGCAAACGATTATGGATTATATTAGAGAAGTGGCAAAGCCATAGATTCAGTTACAAAATGGCCCCAGGTGGCTACGGGCCTACATTCCTGATTACAATCTACTTGGAGACTATATCTATGAACTGAAATAGCTCCCTTGCTGCTTAACATACTACTTATTTAAAGCCATGGCTTAATACAAAATGCCAGAGTGTTGGTAGCATGCTTCTAATTGTGTTACAAATAGAGATTACTTCTTGTCTTCCTGACTCCAGTTACAGTTCAGCTGGGCCATCTTAGCCTCCAGTTGTTCCACCCTCTCATCAAATTCTTGCTGTGGGTTCTTCAGCTCTTTGTGGAGCTTATCCAGCTCCTCTGCAAACCCAATTTTGGTCATGGTGATGTCAGATTCTAGCTGTTCCAGCGTGCGACCAGCCTCAATGTCCAAGTTTTCTAAAAAATCTAACTGGTGTTGGAGGAGCTGCTGCAAATTTGCCAGAGCTTTGTCCATCTCCTTCAGTCGCTCCTCCGTGCTCAGCTTCCCCTTTGATGAAGACGCCATCTCCCTTCGATCTCTCACCTCGCGCGCCCTGCCTTGCTTGCCCTAGTGCTTCTCTTTCTCTGGATTGCTAAACGTTTTGCAGATCTGTGCGAGTGCTGGAATGAGAGACCCTCGACTTCCCTTTATTTCATTTTCACTCGTTTTCATTATTGCCTGGGGATTTTGCCCGTGGTCGCGCAGATCTCATGTCTTCCTCAGACCTTGTGCCCCATTCCTCATGGTGCTAAGCTTGTCCTTTCGTCCAACCAAAGGATCTGTACCTGTCTGCTTGTGAGATTCGCACGATTCCCCTGCTCCTGCGCGATCTAACATATGGATGAGTGCCTGATGACTGCGTGGGTTCATGGGATTTCCACCTTATTCCTTTTGCCTTCCACTGACAGCTCCCCAGCCTCCAATAACACACCTTTATTAGCTTCTTTATCTGCCATTCGATTAAAGTCCCTTAACACGTGATAAAATTGATAGGAATTCAGGTTCCTTAAAAGGACGCGAATTTTATCAAGGAGGTTGTTGAGTTTAGTATTTTGAGTTTTGGAATGTTTGATCATGGCCTGAATTATTATTCTGGAATCTCCTATAATTGTCAAATCCAGAGCTCTGAGGGTTAAAGCCAGATGCAAGCCTTGTCATAGGGCCAATGCCTCAGCTCTGTTGTTGGACTCTATTCCCAGTCCAATGGCATAATGCTTGACTGTGTCTTCTTTGGGGTTCTCAATGATGCCCCCTCCTCCAGCCTGGCCCAGGTTCCCTTTCGAGGCCCCATCAAAGAAGAGGAGAGGCGTTTTGATGCTACTTTTCCAAATGGCAAATTCATTTCCCATTTTCCTGATCTCCCAGCTTTCGTGGGTTGGCTGACTCCCTTGTTTGCTTTCTAATCCTGAAATATTGAACTGGGCTATCCACCTCCCCTGTTCTTCGTCCAAATTGTGTATCTTTACCTTGGAGCATATATGAGCAGCTGATTCCCCCAGCATAGCTTGAATTTTGGTGGCAATTCTTGCTTCACTTAGCTGGTTGTCTCTGAAAGTTCTATGGTTTCTCTCTAACCAGAGATTCCATAGAACAAATTTTGGAAGGAAACCCCATAACAAGAGGGTTTGGTTTCTTTTCTTGTCTGCAAAGGGGAACAAAGACTCCCATTGGAGAAGAAGACTTATTACATCAGTTGGAAAGTTGGTGGCTGATTGGAGACCTATTACCTTCATCCAGACTTCTTTGGAGTATCTACAATTCAATAGAAGATGGTCAGTTGTTTCTTCTTCCTGGCGGCAAAGAGGGCATCTAAAGGGTCCTTCCCAGCCCCTTCGACGGAGATTCTCCCCTGATGGGATACTCTTGTGCGCCAGGGTCCAGCTGAAGAGGTCGATTTTTGGAAGGGAATGGAATTTCCAGACTGCTTTACAGAGTGTCGTATTTGGCATTGCAGTGGGGACGGAGTTGAAGAGACGGTAACCCTCTGTTGTGGTGTAGGCCTTAGCACTCCTGCCCCATCCTCGTTCATCTTTACCTCTCTTTTTTAGGGGGGCTTTCCCTTGGAGACTACTCTTAAGTACTTCCCATTGACTATCTAGAAAAGCTGGCCTATTTGGGACTGCCCACCCTTGCCAAGGGTGTGACCTTTCTACTCCCCATACTGAGATCTCTGAGAGCGTTAAGATGTTTTGGCTGTCCATCCAGCTTTTGAGGCCTTGGAGATCCTGGCGTTGATCTAGCGGTGGCTCGCCCATTATTGAGTCTGTCCAAATTCTTATTTTCCTACCGTTTCCCGGCACCCAAGTTAGATGAGGGGAGAAGAGAGGAAGCGCCTTCTTACATAGCGCAAATATAGGAGATCTATTCACCTCCCTGCATGGGAGTTCTAAGCTTCGGTCCCTAGACCCTCGAAAATATTTCCTCCAGAGAGCACTCTTACTCCAAGTAGCTCTTCCAGGGATCATTTTCCAAAGGAGCTTTGCCCCTAAGGCCAGATTTTGGGTCCTTGTATCTTTAAAATTGAGCCCTCCTTCCATGTAAAACTTTGTGACCTTTTCCCAGCTGACTAGGTGCAGCTTTTTCTTTTCCTGCCTTCCTCCTTCCCACAAGAATCGTCTCTGGAAAGCCTCAATTTTTTGAATGACTGTGGTTGGAGCTAACAGCAGCGAGCATTGGTAGATGGGAATGCTAGACACCACCGCCTTTTTCAGGACTGCTTTCCCTGCTAAGTTCAGCCAATTGGCCCCCCAAGTAGTAAATTTATTCTTGAGTTTTTCTGCAAGATGGCTCTAGTGGGAAGCTCTCGGGGCAGACTTGTAGATTGGGACCCCCAGGTACTTGAATGCCTCCCAGTTTGTATGCCCCTCCATCCTTAGAACTCTTGTTATTCTCAGCATTTCATTTGGGGTGATGTTCCAGCCATAAATGTTACTTTTAGTCTGATTTATTTCGCTGCCAGAGGCTGCTGCATATGCGTCCAGTTCATCCTTGAACTTTTTTGCTATTATTGGGCTTGCTCCTCCAAGGAGCAGCGTATCATCCGCAAATTGTGCATGGTTGATGTCTTTCACCCCTTGCGCTATTCTTAGACCGTGGAGATCTTTGTTAATTTGGGAGTTTTCCAATTGATAGCTGAGAACTGAAGCTTGAATTGCATAGAGCAGGGGCGACAGGGGACAGCCTTGTCATAGCCCCCTGGAGGCTTTGAAGAAGGCAATTACCTTCCCATTCACCAGAGGGGCGATCCAAGGAGAACCAATGCAGGCTTTAATCCAACTTATAAAATGGGAATCGAATCCAAACTTCCTCATCACTTCAAACAAAAATTCATGTCGAACTCTATCAAAAGCATTAGCGAGATCCAGTTTAATGATCATACATTTTTCTTTCCTTAGCACGCTGGAGTGAATCGCTTCTTGAACCAGGATGATGTTGTCGGCGATATGCCTCCCTTGGACAAAGCCACCTTGATTTTCAGGGACAATGAGGGGGAGAGCTGGTAAGTTTGGGAATGTTGGAACAAATAGAAAATGTCATTTTTTATCCCTATAAAATTTTACATATTTAAATATGTAATTTATCGTGGATGAGTCAATAAAATATATTATATATTATATAATTAATAATTATAATGTATTGGCATATATTATGTAAAATAGAATAATATAATCTGTTATTATATATTATAGACAAGTATATGCTAGCACGATGTATATTATATGCTCAAGTCTAATATATGTCCATGATAATATATTATCTATACCTTTTATATAGATTATATGGATTATAATAAATAATAATAATAATTTATATTTAAGATTACGGTCAAGCTGGATACCAAATTGGTGTATGAGACCCTCTTGTTTGTGGGACAAAGGACCTCCTCTACACAGCGATTTAACTGCTAAAGTCTACGAAGGTATACATACCTAATATAGGATAATATATATTATATATTATATAATTTATCATATATGGGTCAATATAATATATAAATGCTACAAGTCCCTTGTTATAGATTATATATAAATTGTCCATCAAGTTGTGGTAGAGCAGCAACTTGGAACAGTTGTTCTGACAACGACCCAGGTTCAAATCATGAGGGCATGATCCTCCTGACCAAGGAGTTTGTCAAATGTGGCTATTGATTATATTAACTATTGTTAATGTTTCCTTCAAGCAAATTATTGTATGGTGTCGGCAAGGTACCAACAAGCTCTATTCTTTGGTTAAGTGTGTAAAGGATGGGTCGAGCTTATTAAAACACAGACTCCCATTTTTATTAAAAAAAGTTACATATAAACTATATTATAGATTATATAATCTACAACACAAGGAGTTATAATATAATGTTTACATGAGTTTTCTAAAATTCCAAAGTACTTTTGTTTTGTTTTCGTAATTTTTATATTTTTCAATATTTTTAATACATTTTTGTTCTTCCTGATATATGTTTTGGATACCCATTCTTGTGTCTCCCGTGTCCCCTTGTTCCAAAAATTCATGCAACATATGTTTTCTCTCTTCAACCAAGCTTCTCAATCAATGGTGACTTCCTAGACTTCATAAAACCCAGACTCCAAATTCCCACCGCATGCTTAGACTATAAGTGCTTTGCTACCATATTGTCTTTGTAAGAGCATATACATACATTTATGACAAGATAAGATAATTTTGTTAACGTCCAACCAGAGACCACAAATAGGTCAAGCTTCGTAAGACCCAGACTCCATATTCCCACCTTAGGGCTTAGACTATAAGTGCTTTGATACCATATTGTCTTTGTAAGAGCATATATATACATTTATGGATGAGAGATGAGATACATTGAGCATATATATTATACATTTATGGATGAGAGATGAGATACATTTATGAATGAGAGATGAGATAAGATAATTTTGTTAACGTCCAACCAAATGACCACAAAAAGGTCAAAGGCACTGCTAAGTACAGATGTGTGGATTACAAGGTGGGAGCTCAAAGGCCACTCCTAAAAAATATATAAAAGCAGAATGAGAGAGGCAGACCTAAACTACGTTATACTAGATAGACTTGTAGTCTAGGGCAGTGAAACCAGAAAGACAGAAAGTAATGAAGATTAAGTAGTATTGATTAATATAAAAACTTTAATACATACATGATGTTTTATTTATCTTCCCTCTCGATAGTTATTAAACCGTCACCTTGTAATTGCTTACTAACCACCAACATTTAGAGTTATAAACTAGTCCCCTATCACACTAGTTACTGACCATATTATTACCTCTAAAGACAACATACTCGGGTGTTGGCTACACTCTAACAATTATCAAAAATATAGTTGCCAAACCAATAGTTTATAGGTTGGGTAACCACTAGTGGGCTCAAAGCCTTTCCAAGTAAGAAAGGGATAAGAAAGGGATGGCATTTCTCCCAAGCAGCTCATATGCTTTGAAACGCAATGGAGTCTCTAACTCTAATGTGACCTAGAGAGGTGATAGCATCCATGAATGAGAGGCATGGAGAGCTTGAAGTAACATTGAATCTAGTGAGCATTTCTAACTTCCATTGCCTTGGATGGCTTGGATAGCCCGTTTGACAAAAAGGTCGTGCCGCGCATGGCAATGTCAATAAGGCTATGGCCACCTTCTTGCTTGTTGAGGCAACAAATGTTGCATTTGACTCTAGTTAAGCCTTTCTACTTTTTCCTAGTGACCACAAAAAGGTCCTTAAGATAGAGGTCAATTGGCTATAAGTTTTCTAGGCGAAATAATATAGAGCAATGGCAATTAGAATTTTAGTGTACAAGTAAAATATGACATTAAGACTCATGCATTTAGTTTGTCAAGAGTCAAGCTTCTTAGAAATCCTAGCTAGGATATAATTCCACATGTCAACTAAAGGAGCTTGAAGACCAACAAAATGAAGGAATCTAAAAACCTCTCTTGTCTTAATCCAAGACCACAAGGACTGGTTGCTCTATGCTGGGAGACCTTAGGTAGCTTTGGCATAGAAATAAGTTTGCCTCCATTAAATCTTGGCTCTATAAGCATCACAATATACTTGAATAGCATCAATAGTGTTCTTCACTATTTCCTCATCCAATAGAAATGTATAGGAGTCATCTACAAAATGGCTATCAATAAAATGTTCCCTGAACTAAGAAACAGAAATTCATCATACAAGATCCATGTTCTGCAAAGTTGCCTAGGGAATCAATAGAAACACGTAGAGAAAGGGCGTTAAAGTGATAATATACTATATAAACACTTCCAACTTAAATAGTAATATCATGTAAAGTAAGATTAAATATCTCATAGGTTAAATATACTCAACTAAAATATTAATAAATGTTGCATTGTTTGGGTTATTAAATAAGGTTGATAGAAGAAATCATATTTTATATTAATAGCACGTTGAATCTTTGTAGGAAATATTGGTCAATACCAATTCAAATGAAGTTCTTCTTTCAACTTAGAAGGCAAAATGTGCAAGAAATGACTAAAAGAAAACTTGGATTGTTCAAGGAAGTTAAATCACCTCAGGGTAGCCCATTATCAAGTAGATCCTGAAAGTCCACATGTTACTTATTGCCATCCCCTACAACATATTAAATACCACAGTCGATGCCTTGTTGTGCCTTTAATCACCTTCCTTTAAGGACCATGAAGTTTTCGTTGAGTGTAGAAATCATAGGTTCTTAATGCATATAGGTATATATCGTTGCATTATTGTAGCTAGAAGTTCATACAGTACTAACTTAGAAGGCATTACGTCAAAGGACTCAACTGACAATATTCACGATTTGGCATCAAGAAATATAGTTGGACTATACTCATATGCTCTATAGGCAAAACCCCCACAGTGTCTCTAATTGGTTGTGTAGGTATGCTTGCATTTCCTATTCCATTCCCTATTTGTTTGTGATATTAGAAATCGTTTTCATTTTATAAGATATTTTGTAAGGGTTTGTTTGCATAGTAATTTTATGGTTTAAATGATTTGATTTCTTGTAGCTGAAATTTCTCTTTTCCGTGTAGAATGTTTAAAACCAACTCCAACCCCTTCACATATTCCAAAAATGGTCGACTTCGTAGATAATTCAGCTTTGACATGGAAAATATGAAAGTGGTGTGAACATTCCCCAATTTCAATGGCAGATCTAGGGTATATCCAATCAATGAATTCTAATTACCAAGCTAAATCCTTCTTAACCCTGGATATATCAAGTGCTAATTGGAATCAAGGTACAAATCTTTCCACAAGTATTTGCACTATCTAAAAGGTTTGCACCTCAAGGGATTTGATCCCTCTCGAAGCTTTATAGATCTCGGGTTAACATGGATCTAAGCTACTTATTATTTATGGATATTATTATTTTAATGTGAAGAACCAATATGACCCCAACGTTACCCTCATTCAATCACTCATGACACATCTCCCCCATATTGAACCATAGAATGTGCCTCTCATGCAATAATTTGAATGGTCTCTATCATCAATGGTGTAGCTTGCATTGTTGTAAGTTTCTAACTTATGTAAATGGGATGATGAATCTTACACATGGCACTACCTTATCGCCTACCTCAATTTCTTAATTATGGTTGCATTTGTCTACTTGGTTTTGTATACATCGAAATTTGTATCCAATGATTGAATTATGATGCCTTACCTATAGTCACGACTCACAATACCATTAGGGAATGCCTCACCACCGAGTTATTTGTGTC
>JASDQU010109312.1:33243-91759 GCA_032191745.1 Picea mariana
ACCGACATGATGGTTAAAGAATGCGTTTGAAACAACAATTGATCTAGCTTTGCTCAGATCAATGGTCAACAAGAGATCCTGGACCCCCCCAACCTTTCTACCTTTAACGTCGGGGGGTGGGGGGTCTGGAATGAAGCGGTGTCCAGGCAGGCCCCATCCCTACGTGGCATCATCTCATTGCATTTTACCTCCCCACTCCAAACATTTACCGCTTACCATTCTTCCAACTCACCACTGTCATCTAGAGATATCATACCCCAAAACCACCCCTTGCAAGTCCCATTTCGTGACCCCGTCAACATGTCCCCTCTATCTAATTGTTACGAGTCATATCTTTTCGTTTTTTCCCAATCACCATTCTGCACATCGATTGGATACACACGTCATATGTCCTTCACCTGCCCCCTCATGCTCTAAAGGACCCGTTGGCCATTTATTACTGGCCACATACCCATTGTTCACCTGACCTGTCTTTTTTTCGTCCAACAGATACCCGTTCACTAAATTCCAACCTTGTTTCGGTCATTCGCATTCCACTCACACTCCCTGCGTATCAGAGACTCATTTTCCTTCGCCTCTGCAACATCTCACCCAACCATAGTTTTCGCCTACTAACGTGTGTTTAGTGTGCAGGTATCGATGGAAATCAATGGCGCCCAAAAGTAAAAAGTCAAATGTGGAGGAAAATCCATTCCTCCCACCTCCTGTCGATCTCGACTGGATCCCATTAGCAGACAAAGACTATTTAATCTCAGACACCAGGTCCGAATTCGACTTCTCGAGCTACAGTCGTGGTTTAAAGACACCTTCATCGATCAGAGCGATGAAATTGGGTTCTGGGAGTCAAATTTCCCTCTGTATCTCTTTCCCTAAGTCTATCATTTTCCCGAATTCGCCCTCAAATGCCAAGCGCACTACCTCCCTGATCAGAGAGCCATAGTATCTTCGTCTAGAGGATCCTTTTTCCTTATTACACCTGAGGCCATTGATCAAATGATGCAGGTACCCAGAGCCGAACTCCGTTCTCCTCTCACCATTGAAATTATGACAGAAATGTATCAGAACCTGTCTTTTCCCCAAAGAGCACAAATCTTTGAGCTTTTCCTCCCACAAGATGCCCAATTTCCTAAGAAGTATCGTCCTTATCATTCCTCTATATTTTCCGAAAAGGGAAATTAGATTATCTCAACACTGTGTGTTTTGCTCGGTTACTTCTTAGACGAATGGGTGGATGAACCTATCCTAGGTTTCCTGTCCATTTTCTTTGCTGAAGAGAAAGTTGCCACCCAGTTTGATTACAACGTTTTTTTGGCCGAAAACATGCATGAGCCACTGACAAATTTACCTACAGAAGGCATGTTCCGGTATTCTTCAATACTGGCCTACATGTTTATGTTGTATCAAGCAGAGAAATTTTCCTTTCTCATGCAGAAAATGGACAAGGACAGAAAATCGCAAGCAGTAACTTTATGGATGTCCCTGCTCAGAAGAAACTCCACTGAGTTCAGTTTCAAACAATTCATCGAGTTGTTTTTATCATCCAGTGGTAAGCATCCTCAGTGGAAGACCAGAACCGAGGATAAACGAGGAGATCCAAAGAGTTCTACACCTTTCGGATATCGCAAAGACCGAGGACTCGTTCCTATATCAGAATCACACAGAGATCAGAGTGTATGGGTGTGAACTAGCTCCATATAAATTGCCCAAGTATGTGCCTGTTCGAATATTTGCACTGGAGTATATTCGTCAGATGATAAACTCAGATGACATTCATTTTGTGTCTCTGAAGAAAAAACAACAGATGAGAATTAAAGGGCAAATAGGATCGTTTATCTATAACAGTCGAGCTGTTGGAGAAGAGGTAGATAAACTATTAAAGGAAATGAAATTCAACACTAGTTTCATTTGGCGTTATGATCCAATTGGGATCATTGCATAGATGAGTTCCAAAAACAAAAGTTCACCTTATGCTCACACCCTCAAACCAAAAATTGAAAAGTATGTGAACCAGACAGAGTGGAAGGCAAATACTTTGGTAGATACTGAACAACAAGAATCTCCTTCAGTCTCTATTTCACGACTACCACTCCACAGGTACCAAAGGAAAAAAGGCCAAGAAAGGATGCCTCTCCTTCAGTCACTGAGGTATCAACATAGGATTTTCTGGTATACAATAAAAGACCCAAAACCACTCATACTACTCACATGTCTGGTGAGGAAGATCCCTACTCTGCCAAAATGATTGAGGGAAAACATCAGGTGGTGTCCACTTCTTCTTCAAAGAAGCAGACGGATATAGCTGTGACCACCCAAACTCCACAAGGGTCTGGACCTATGAACATTTTCGAAAAATATGATATGATTAAAAAGAAGAACTAGATGCTGACCAACAACACCTATGCTCAGTTCTGGAATCAAACCTTCACAACACAACACAGACTGTTGTCAACTTTTGACATAGAGAAAGGAAGAATGCATCTGGCATTTCTGCAAGCACAGGTGCCTCAACCCAAAGAGATCACTGACTACAAAAGGTCAACTATCCTTTTTGACACCAAACAAGTCCATCCAACGAACCAGATGGATTTGCATAGATAGACTGAAGAAATGGTTTTCTCCACATTGGCACATGCTTCCTCTACGACAACAAAATTACAGGTATCTCTAAACAACGTTCAAACCCAATTGAAGCTGGAAAAAACTGTGGAGCTAGCAAAATCCATGGAGGAGATGACTTTGCAAGGAACATAGATCAATAGGCTGAAAATGGAGGTTGAAAGTCTCTAGGAACTCAAGTCTTCTTACCAAACAAGATACACCATTGAGAAACAAGTATCAGAGAAGCTCAAGCAGGAAATACAACAACTTCAGAAACAAACAGTGGCAGGTAAGACATTAGCAGAGGCTAATGAAAATATCTGGACAAATATCTCCAACTCCATAAACGAAATTTGGCCCATGGTGCAAATCATGTTCGAGCAACATGATCTGGTGCTGAAGAGTAGGTAGGCTATCGACAGGATAAGAGGAGAGCTAGGTGAAATGCCCTCGGCAGCTAACGAGATCATCAAGTTTATGAATTCAAAAACCAAGGAAGAACTTGAAAACCTGAAAGTTGAAGACAAAACATAGACTATCCTCGAAGTCAAAAGAGTGTTGACCAAAAGAGGACTAATGTTGCAGTTGGAGGAGAAATCTCAGAATATGGACATTGGAGTTCAGAGGTTTTTTAACAAGCTTGAGGCCTTACCGAAAAAGGGCCTTCCTGGTTTATTTGTCCTAAATGATAAATTGATGACCTTATCCGAGTATAAGCAAAAGATTGCCACTGTGGCCAAAGACAGTTCCAAGTTCTCAGGGATACATGGCAACATCACAGGCAAAACGTTTTTGGAGACTTTGCAGCCTGACCTCAACATACAACACGAAATCAAGTACATTTTCCTCACCAAGCCGACTTTTTCTAAGTATACCGAGATGGATGAAATCTACCGCCAACTATTGAAAGTTACCATCCCCGATACACAAAGATGGGATGAGCTATGCGAATTGATTGAATAAAGATAAAGGTCTCGTCCAAGTCAGCGTCCAACACAGTCAAAGTCATATGAATGACTCACCAACGGTCTTCCCCAAAATCAGCATGAAAGATTCGACGCATCATCATCAGTTCCTATATTTTTGTATCTTGTTATCTAGATAGTTAAAATTAGCTTCTGCCATGTCTTGATCATTGATGAAAGGGTCGCTTATAATTTTGATTATAAATACTTCGAACCTTGAAGTACTGAGGGTTGATCTTTACGCCTGAGGAGCTGTAATCACTGTAATTTTTATCAAGAGGTTATTCCAGTAAAACAAAGAGACGTTTAACAGGATTCCTGCGTGTTAACTGTTGGTGAAGTTTCCTCTGTCTTCATAAAAAGTTTTCTTTCTCAGTTATCATGTTGTTTTTCTAATCTAATCTTTAAAAGAAGTTAAAGTTACAGAATTTACCATCGCGTACTTTGTTCCCAATCTTTTATTGATTTAAATGTTTTCCTTCTGATGTTATAACAAATAAATTCTTTTTTTCTTCTTTCTTTTAGCCGATATCTCACCTTTTCAGCAGTCCATCATTTTATTTCTAAAAGAATCCAGCAGTTGCACTACCTTGCCCTGTAAAACGAATCTTTTAAAAAACTGTCCTTTGATCTCCTTTTTATAAAACATACCCCATAGCTCAATGGAAGCGTAAGTGACATTCAACCATTTTATTAAAAAAAAACCAAACAACTCGGTACTATTCTTTTTAACTAGCCTAGGATCCGAAAATCCAAACAAATCTAAATCTTACAGAGAGATCCCTCTTTGAAACTGGCAGGGCTAGATCCCAGTTTCAAAGTGGTTGGTTAAGGTTACCTCTCGTAAATTTCTTCTGCCCATTTACAACCTCTGGGAATTTACAGAGTGCTAACATGAACTAAGTGCCAAACTTAAACCAACCTTCCTGAGTTGGACGAAGAAGGCTCCATTTGGCTACAACCAGAAGTAGTTTTGGATCAACATGAGCGTCGCCTGCATCAATGAACCATCAAGGAAATGCTAGTCCAGTGGAAAGATACAACCCCAACAGATGCCACTTGAGAACCAACTATCATTCTGCAACAATTTCCACATCTCAAGCCTTGAGGACAAGACTGTTTTTAAGGGGGAGGACATGTTAGGGACCTAACCCCTCACGTAGGTAGAATAATATATTCCGATGTAATAAAGGTCAATATTAATAAGGCCTAGCAATAAGGAAGAATAAATCGAATGTAAGAAGACCTAATAGAAGCTTCCACTTCTAGAAGGATCTTCCTCTAGATGGTTCTTTTGATAGACAAATTTAGTATAAATATGAGTTGAGGGTATGAGAACTGTTGTCTTGGATATTATTGGAATAGAGCTCTTCTCTGCTAGAGGTTTCCCCCTTGAAGAGGCAAGTGAACATTGCTCTCAGTAATCTAAGTGCTCTTTCTGGTGTTATTCTGGTATTATTGTGGCGTTGTTCTGGTTATATTGTTGTTCATTTGCCATTTCTAGCATTTTATTTCCGTTCTGCATACTTTTTATATATGGAATATTATAGAAGCATACACTTATCTAATGTCTCTAGCATGAGTTTGTTAATATCAAGAAATCTATGCTAATCTCTTTTTTGTTGAGACGGGTCTAGAGTTTACACGCAAAGTGGCTGTGAAATTTCTTTCATATCAACAAAAAGTTTGAATCCATCAACTCTTCTGACAAGCTAAGTTTGATGATCCTAGTGGTGGTTGTCTTAGTCCTGCAAGGCAATACAATCTTTATCTTAGGATCATAAAAGAGATACATCTAGACTTGGTTATGACCTACGAGGGTAGTCCACACATTTTTGAAGTTCATCCATTTATTGTGGAGGCAGGGGTTAGTGTAGGTGACAATTGTCAAGTAAGGCATTAATGTATTTAGATTTGCAAACCACATTCCACTTATTTTTGAACAAGGGGTAGATGTTATCACAAGGAATGCTATGAAGTGGATCAATTGGAACAACTATAATATTTATCAGACACAAGGTGTTGGAATATTCACAAACACTCCAATGAGAGTCAACAATCGTATTTATTGGAACCTTGATGAATTTGGCCGAGAATCCTACAAGAGTGAGCTTTGAGAAAGATTGGAGAGAATTCAAAATTATTAATTGTGTTCCTATCATCATTTCAGGAAATGACTTCTCAACATTGTATTCTCCTCTTATTCGTGATGGACACACATAAATTTTACTGACAACCAATGCACAAGGACCCCATAAATATAGTTCATTAGATATATAAAAAGGATGGAATATTAAGAGAAGGCATTGTGCAATTAGTGTTGAATTTTGTAACTATGGTCTGTCTTCATAATGAATATATTTAGTCTCATAATATTTGTAAAACATATGTAAATGCTCGAGACACGCGAAAACATATTTTTGAGTCAAGTCCTCCCTCGAAATTTCAAGAGGGAAAGTTTGAATTTGTAAAAATGAATTTTTGGCTCCAAGTTGTACAAATCGACCCTCCTCCAAGTCAAGTCGGTCCACAGTATTGAAGATAACCCAATGTAAATTCGGCCCTAAGAGAATTGACAAGTTGGCCCCAAAACTGAGTGACAAATTAGTATAAATAAAGACATTGGCCTCTCCATTTACATACAACAATTCGCCTTCCTCATAAGAGCAATTGCAGCTACAAAGGCTCACTGGTTTCTGGAGCAACTATGTATCTCAAGCAAAGATCTCTTGATATCTGTTTTTCGTTCTTCTTTTTCCTCTCTCCAGTTTGCACGTGTGATGTCTCTCTCTCTCTCTTTGTAATGCACATCTTTATGTAGCTGGTAATCTCTCTCTTGTGCTCAACTTCCCGTGATGCTGCTGCAACTGTTGCTGTATCTACTAGGGTTTTACTTGGAGGCTAAGACCAGGTTCTAAGTGTTTCTCTTGTTGTACAAAGAATTTATCTATTAAGAAGGGCTATTGGGTCCCTCCCTTAGTGGGTTTTCCCAGGGTAAATATTGTGTCTTTCTGTGATCTCTATTGTTCTACTTTTATATGGTTGAATTTCTGAAGTGTAATTGCTTAATGATATATTGAAAAGTAAAAAGGAAAACATAATTAGAGGTAATTATTAGTATTTCATAAATATGTACCTAGATCTATTGTTCTAGGAATTTCAACAATTAATTGATGCTTTTCCAAACCAAACACTTGATTTTCATGATGCACTTAGAAAGAACAAAAAGTTAAAAGGAGCAAATGTAGAACATGTTTTGTCGTACATGGATCCTAATGTTTGCATGATTAATTTTGATGATGAAACTTACAGGTTGGGGTAACTTCAGGATAGGGATGAAGAGTTGTAGCAGAAGCATGACTTAATTATAACCTTATCACACTTTGAGGACGAGTAGCAATGCTATGTACACATATACTAATAATAAAGTAGAAATAATAAGCATAATTTAACAATATATGTTTATAAAGAATAAAGAGTAACAATAAATAGTCATGAGTATTCAAATAGGCACTTGTTGAATTATATTTATATGTAGACCCATTCTATATAAAAATATGTTAGGTATTATTCAAGTACTATTGGTTGTATAAGGACATAACCCTCTTGAAGTGGTCAAGGAAATTGCCCTCTTGAAGTGGCATAATTTTCTTATCAATGCAATATTACATTCTATTATTGCATATTATTATTAATTGGATATTATATTTATTCTTGGCCATTAATATCTTAACATTTAGGATGGTTGTTCATTGACATCGTGGCTTTAACAAACATGCATTGTTGATGTCATGTACACCCTATGGATTTGGTAGGTCCAATTGAAAACCACCATGGAAAACTTGATCTAGAATAGTGTAAGACCCAGATAAGAGGGGCTTCCCTTTGCATGTGATGTACCACACCTTAAACATACATTTCTCCAAGTAAAGGCAAACCTTATTGCCAACTTGAACACAATGAAGAGTGCATTGATGGTCCATTAACTTCTCTTGCATAACAAGAGTTCTAGAATGAATTTGAATGCCTTTAGAATATAATTACTATAGATGCTTGGCAAATACTTTGACCTAATATTGAAGTGATTGGAGAGATTAAGGATACATGTAACTTAGGAAAAGTTAAGGACAAAAGTAACTTAAAAAAGGGGCCAAGGGTTGGTATTCAAAGCACACCTCAAATATGCACTTTGCTAAAGTGTTTCACAATGACAAAAACACAATCATGGTATGTCAAAGTGTTTGCAATACAAAGTGGAATGTGCCTCTTTCAATAGGGATTCCATGGGTCCACCACAATAAATACACAATTGATCCAACCTACACAAAAATTGCATTTCAAGTCGTAGACCTGATATGGCTCTAAATTAGTAGTAGAATGTTGGCGAGTTGCTTAAATGGGACCAAAGTTAGGATTAGTGTCATGCTATGGGGCCATTCGTAGAAGACTATAGGAGAGACATTCATGGTATGGAATAAAACAGGTATGAGAGAATGATTCAAACAATTTTATTAATGGACATCTTTTTTGTATTTGATAACAAAGTGAAAATCAATGCAAGTAAGATGCTCATTTGAAGTGTTGAACTTCTTGGATCATGGTTTGGAAAAAATTGAAAGGGAAATGGTTTGAATAAATGATAGTTTCAGTTTCCCCAAAAGTTAATGGTGTCAGTACTAAATGGGTTGGACCAAGGCATACAAGCCTTATTATAAGTGGGATAGGATAATTTTACTTGGCTTGATTAAAGGTAATTGAATGACAAGCTATGTGATGATCCTTTTGTTAAAGACATGCGACAAAGGCATAATGGGAAACATTGATTTCAATCTTGAAGCGTTGTAACAAGTTAGGAAGAGTTAAAATAGGAGTAGAGCAAAGATGTTGTTGAGAATATCAAAAGTATGTTGATGAGACTTTGTCCAAGCAAAAATAACTTTGGCATTGGTGAGTTGGTGCAATGGGTAGGTGATGTTAGAGTAGCCCAAGATAAAATTGTGATAAAAACTATCCAATCTAAGAAAGTTGTGAAGCTCGGTAAATGTGCAGGGAGTGGGCCAAGAGAGGATGACTTCAATTTTTGCAATCGAGGTGGTAATTTAAGTTCGATCAAATCATAAATTTAGGGAGAATTGGAAGATAATTGGTGTTGACATTTCTTGAAGGTGTATCAAATGTTGCTTTAAAGTTTTGGAAAATATTAGAGTGTTGTCTAGATAGATATGATAAGGTTCAAAAGGAAATCTAGAAAGATTGTTTTCATCCTCATAAAGGTGGTGAGAGATTTAATGAGTCCAAAGGCATCACAAGCCACTCAAAAGACCTAATTTGCTATTAAACACAATTTCTTTATATTGAGGATTTATTAAAGTAAATATGGGTCCAAAATGAACCTCCTAAGGAAAATATTAAACTACTAAAAGCATATGGTATGTCACACTAAGTTAGAGGTGTTATCTAGTGAAGATTAATCTATATTATCTCATTAATGACCAATTAAGTTGGTTAATGTAGAGCTAAAAGGTGAGCGTAAAAAATAATAATAAAAGTTTTAGATCCTTGTGAACACAATAAATACAATAAATGATGTAGTGCCAAAATGTGTAAATTTATATTATATTATTCATAATTGAAAAATATACTATTATTCTTTTTAGATGCAGTGCCAATATATGTAAATTTATATTATATCATTTATAATTGAAAAATATTATTATATATATTTTAATCCTTTAGGTATTTTCCCTCATTTTGAGGTAGTAGGGTAAAGAGGCCGGGACAACCATCGTGAAGACTTGACCATGTGATATTCTACTTGTAATTCACAACACTAAGCCACTCAAACTAACTCATAAGATTAATTACCTTTTTTTATATATTTAATAATAAATTTAAAACTCAAATAAAACTATAATTAAATAATAATAATAATATATACTTGAAAATGTTTTATCTAATACATAATTTATTATTATATATAATATAATATAATTGATTAATTATTAGATATTTGTTATTTACTATATAATATATAATATATAACAACTAAATAGTTATAATATTGTTATTTACTATATAATATATAACAACTAAATAGTTATAATATATATGTAATTTCTATTCATGACAAAATGAAAATACAATCCTTAAGTTGTGATGCATATGTATAACTAACCAACTATCAATATACTATGTTATATAATATAATTTATTAGTTATATTATTATATTATAACCAATTATATTATATAATATAGTATTTATATATTAAAATTAAACAATTTGTTATTGGTAACTAATTAATTAAATTATATAATATTAATTACAATTAATGAGTTATAATATAATATATAATATAGTTTTTTTTAACTAAAAACAATAGTTTATATTTCTATATATAAACATTAAAATTACAGTCGGCTCGGTGAGGGTCTGCCAAAATGGGAACCAGAGCTCTCACTGATTAAAGATATACCCAAGTGTTTTTGACCAGAGTTTTAGAACAAACTTCAAAATAGATTATGCATCATAATTCCTCAAGCTAGATAATCCTATGATCCTATAAGCCAAGACCATATCAGGCTAAATTCTTCGTATGCTTGTATTTAATAAATAAAAAGAGAAGAAAACATAACACTGCTAATCAAACCCTGGATTTTTATGGTGTCCCATGGTGGTTCTCCAACTTAGAAATTTCCCCAGCCTCGCTTGCATCCTCCGCATTCGTGATCAGGATGGGGCATTTGTGAGAACCAGGTGGGTTCAAGTCCCTTGACACACTCTTGTTTGTTTCCTTTCACTGCTCGTTTGGAGTAATTCTGAATCTTATGCCAAATTGAAATATGAAAAAGAGCTCAAATTTTCCTTCCAACATCTTGATCGCCTGTATAGTGGCATCATTTTCCTTCCCAACTTTCTCCACTACCTTGGCTACCATGGCCTTAAATATCCAGTATGTCTCTACAAGTTTGAAATACTTTGTTTCCCTAGTCCTTGAATACTGTGGGCCATCCACCCACTCCTTTACTTCTTGGACTATGGATTCTTCTCAGATATTACACCATTGGAGTCTAATTGCTTCCTCTATCTCTCTAGCCATTTTTTTTCTCCTTGTCATAGCATAATTATTTGAATCTAGACCCAACCATCTAGGCTTCCCTCGCAACCCTGGTTCGATTGACCGAGCCTTGTAAGGAGGATGCCTCCTACTTCTTTCCTTTCTGCCCTCTCCACCACGCTCCTCTTCTGGACATACTGCTATTCCTGCCTTCTTTAGTCTTCGCTATCCAACTACCTCCTACCTTTTTGTCCATCTTCTTGGCTGACTTACGAATGCGACTCGTCCATGAGCCCTTACTCACCCAATGATTTGAGACCCACAAAAATTTCGATTGAATGTGCTTGTCTCCTCAACTCAGTAGGCTTCCCTCCTTATTCCTTGCAGGAGGAAAAAGCCATGAAACCTCCTTTGCAAGTTTCCATTCCCAGACACAGTCTCTGACCCCTTGAATTTCATGCTCACTCCTCCATCTTAGACAATCAACCTCACTTAGTTTTGCTAACTTCGACCCATTACAATGGCTTCTTAGCATATGAATCCAATTCTCTTCAACTCTCTAAGCTTGAAGTCTTTTCATCAGTGCTTCTGGGTGAATCACCTCGACCTCGACTGCTGTCACTATACTCCCACACACTCTCACATAACTACTCTTCATTATGCTTGGCTTACTTCGTGACTGGCTCTATATGAGCCACCTCTTCCAATAATGACCACTTTCTTCCGTATCTCGACATACTACCACCATGATGCTACTAAAAAAATCCCATTTTGGCATCTTTTTGGCTTCCTATACCCTATAGATACATATACATTTTGCCTCCTTATACGTGCCAAGTACTTATTTCTTGTATTTTCTGATCTCTCCTAAGGTATTATCTAATTTGCCATATATTAATCTTGATTTCTCTTTATCGTTAAGGTTTGGTGTGGATTTTGAAAAGAAAAGTTGAATTGTTTTGTGTATGGATAATTAATAAAGCTAACTATGATTATAAAGTGTAAGGTGTTCCAGGTTTCTCCAAATGAAATATGAAGGATTTCTATTTTCAACACAAGGGTATTTTGAGAAGATATAGCAAAAATCCAATATAATGCTAATATACATATCAACATTCAATATATGTATGCCAACACTATTGCATCAACAAGAATATTCAGCCTATACCTAATTTGATACTCAACATATTACCTTAATACCTGCAACAAAATTAAAGAATTAAAATCAACAAGAAGTATTAAGTGTTCACTAGCAAAGATAATAAAAGGGAATGAATTCTGAGTCTGCTCCAACAAGATTCCAACCATACTTAATACGTATCAAGGAGATATGTCCTCAATGGATCGAATCAAGCAATTCAACATGTGCTAAGATAAGCCTCAATCCACTTGCACAACTAAAAACCGACTTAGTCATTGTGGAAGGGATCCATGGTCTGGATGATATTTTTGATTGGCTGCTAAGTAACCACACACGTCTTAGCAAATCAACAGACAATAGGAGTTTAAGTTTTTTAGATTGTTAGTGGAATAATAGGAACTGACAATTCTATCTTTAGACGACCAAATTCTCTCAGTTTGTATATATATTAGTGTGCTCATGTATGTGGGGGGACATATGATATCAGTGTGCATTTCACTATAGCGAATTGTAAGAGCCACGAGCTCCAAGTTCAAACTTCTAATATAATATTGCTATTATGTGTTGAGTGCTAAATCACTGGTGTGCTGGTGTTTAATTGAGAAGTGTGAGCATAGGACTACCCGTGAGACAGGGCCCGCTCACAGGTACAGTTCTGTGTTGTAAATATATGTATATGCTGGTGTTACTTACTAGTTTATTTTCTAGTTTAAGTTTGTATAAATCTATTCTTGTTTTAGAACTTAGACTGCAGAATAACCACATTCTGCATAATGGCCACCTGTGCTATGCTGCAAAATGACAACTAAACTGTGCTAGGACTTAGAGTGATACAGATTATTGATAACCCTATCAGTCATTGTTCACCTTAACATTTCATACCAAATCTGTGCTAGTAGTTTGCACCTATAACGGTACTTGTAATATCATCAATTGGATTATCATTTGAAGAGTCATATAAATTGTGGAACCTAAGTTCTGATATGCTAACTTAGCAATAATTTCATTTTCGATTTTCCTGTGTGAATTAAGATGAAAGACAACTAGTTTCTTTTACTTTGCTTGGAGTGTTGCAAAATTATTTTCTTTACAACCTCACTTGGTGAATACATGAGGGTATAGGGTTATGAAAGCTCAGAGACCTTATCCTGAGAGGTACCACTAGATGGGTTGAGGTTATAGCTTTATTCTTTTATGCTTTTCTTTAATCTATACATAGTTTCGTTTAGCTAATCTTTTCCAATAATTGGGCAAAGTCTATTTTCTGTGCATATTACACCGAGTGCCTCACAATTATAAATTGAACCCTGGGTTGATAAATTAAGTGACAGAGTATAGAGTGACACCAAATAATTGGGAATCATTTTTTTACCTCTTCATCTGCTTGAGTCCAACTATCCAGGCCACTTAACCACCTGTACTTTCATAACGATCATGTTTCTAAGTTGGCGCAATTGACACGACGTTCGACAAGACCGTCTTGAATGCCCTGACTTGTTGACGATTGAAATCAGGGCCTTTCTTGTTCTAGCTCTAACCTTTCTGTCATTCTAGATGTCTCAATTACCTTGTCGAGCCTCCAAGTCGCTAACCCTTGCCACTGCCTATTCTCGACATGTGACACCCTGTTTGAGGGAATACATAATATATTTAGTTACAACTAATAAGTTATATTATATATTATAAAATATAGTATTTCATAATTTAATAAATATTGGTATTTTTTCTTAGGTTACAAAGCTCGAGGAAAACTCCCAAGTATTTTCCCTCGAATCTTCAGGGCACAAGGCCGGTAAACAACAAGGCTTGAAACCATTACAATAATATACTCACGCAGAACTCAAAGTGTCACTTGCATAAATTGAACCTTAGTGGGGAGGATACCAATCATTCCTCCTAACCACGTGAGCTATACCCAATTGACTTAATTAATATTTGTTATAATTAATAAGTTATATAATATAATATAGTTAGTTAATTACAACTAATAAATAATATTATATATTATATTTTTTTCCAAGGAAAAAAAATATTTTGTATTCAATTAGAAAATAAAATACAATCATAAGATGCTCAATGCAATGCATTGACCATATGTGCCGGATTATATATTATATAATATAATATTTTATTGTATATAAAAATTGTTAAAATATTTAATTAATTGTTATATAAACATATTCATATCTGGCTTGGGGTTGAGGATTATTGAAATTTGGTTCAGAAAACTTGGATCCCATTAAATATGGATGAAGAACTCTTATACATGGAACAATTCGGCTCAAACATTTCCAATATTAAAAAGGAAACTTTAAAATGGGCGAGAGTGTTCTATAAAAAGGAAAAGAAAAAACTTCAAGAGGTGGAATCAACCATTGGCGCTCCGTTGATAGATCAACCAACCGATTCTTTATCTAGGGATGAGGAAACCTTGCTAGCAGATCTTTTGAAGCTTAAACAAGAGCTATTGGCCAATGAGGAATCCAAATGGCGGCTCAAAAGTCGGGCGATTTGGATTCAAGAAGGTGACACTAATACAATTTTTTTCCATAATTACGCAAACTATCGAAAGGTAGTTAACACCATTAGTGAAATAAAAGATGTGGATGGCAGGTTTAGAACCTCTTTTGAGGAAATTGCAAAAGCAGGGGAAGCTTATTTTTCAAACATATTAAAAGATCCACTGGGATGTCAGATTCTAAATTGATATCACTGTTTCCTAACGCCATCAATTAGGAAATGAACCTTTCCTTAGTGGAAGAGATATCAAAAAAAAACTTTTTGAGACCTTCTTTTCAAAAAGGAAAAAGCTCGGGCCCAAACGGGCTGTATGTAGAATTCTATCTTGGATTTTACGATCTCCTCAAAGTTGAAATTTTAAAAGTTGTAAAAGAATCTCAGGAGTCTTGGAAAATGTGGGGGTCTTTCAACGCAACTTTCCTTGCCTTAATTCCGAAAAAGAAAGAAGCAACGTCTTTTGAGGACTTCAGACCAACATCTTGCTGCAATTTTATCTACAAGCTCATAGCCAAAATCATCGCTTCTAGTTTGAAGCCTATCTTAAGTGATATTATATATGAAGAACATTATGGTTTCTTGTTTAAACGTCAAATTCATGATGCTGTTTCAATCACCTAAGAAGCTCTGCACTCCATAAAGCTCAAAATTCTCTCTGCCTTTGTCATGAAACTCGACCTTTCCAAAGAATATGACAAAGTAAACTGGACCTTTGTGAGGCTTGCTCTAATCCAGTTATGAATGGAATTAAACATGGTAAACTGGATTATGAGTTGTATTGAATTCCCCCTCTTTCTCTGCTCTCATCAATGGATCTCCCTTGACTTCCTTCCGTTCCAGCAGGGGACTTCGTCAAGGATGTCTCCTTTCCCCGTTTCTTTTTCTCATAGTCGCAGAGGGATTGAGTCTGCTTATAAAACATGCATAGAGGATTGGGCTTCTCAAATGTCTCAAAATATCTGACTATGAATTTATTTCTCATTTACTCTTTGTTGATGACGTTATTCTTTTCGGTGCAGTGACAGAACAACAACTACTTCAGCTCAAAGATATTCCGACATCCTTTTGTTCAACAACATGGATGGATCTAAATCTCAACAAGTCTATTCTGTTGCAAAATGAAATTCAAGAAGTCTTATCAGACAGAGCGAGGGAGATTTTTCCTTTCGCTGGGAAGAATTTAGAGGATGGGCTTAAATATTTGGGGTTTGTTTTAAAATCTAACTCCAACTCGTTCGGAGACTGGCTTTGGCTGATTAAGAAGATCCAAGCGAGAATTGAGGTGTGGTCAAATTGCTGGTTTTCGCGAGGGGGTAGGCTCACTCTTTTAAATTATGTCTTCTCAAGCATACCTGTTTATTAGGCGTCAATTGCTAAAACCCCTAAAGGGATTTTAAACAAGATAAGGAAGATTTGTTTCAATTTCTTATGGGTTTGGCTAAGGGAGGCATGGGGCATTCCGTTAGTGAAATGGACAAGACTGGCGATGCCAAGGGATCAAGGGGGATGGGCAATAAAAAATATTCATTTCTTTTGCAAAGCCCTTGAGACAAAACGTTTATGGAGGCTCGTCCACATTAAGAGTCTCTAGGGTAGGGTGTTGGCTTCAAAATACATCACTGGGATTTTATTCGTGGAAAGCGTTGGTGGAAGCCTTTCCCTTGAAAGTATGGCAGATTGGAAATGATAAAAATTTAAGGATTAGGGTCCATGGGTTGGTGCTGGTGCAGGTTACAAACTCTCTGTAGATTTGGTCACTGATCTGAATGATCATGGAATTTTCTCAATTTAGGATGCCAAGTTGGGGGAAGTGGATAATGTAAGGAGAAGCACATGGAAATCTGCGACGATGTTGGAGCTCGAAGGAAATAAAGCTGATGAGTGGGAAGAATTCACGGACCTGCTATATTCAAATATGATTAATTTACATGAAGAGGAAGATGATTCTCTTGTCTGGGAAAAAAATGAAAAATATGGTCTTTATTCAACAAAATTGGGTTACTTGGTTCTAGCTTAGTCGAATGGTGAGGTGGACAAGAAATGGTTGTGGTAGTATATCTGGCCACTGCAAGCGCCACAAAAAGTGAAGATACTGTGCTGGCTCGCCTTGGAAAATAGATTGCTCACTTGGGAAATTGGTGTAAGGAGAGGTTGGATTGGACCCGAAATATGTGCTCTTTGTTTAAACAGTGAGGAATCTGCCCATCACCTATTCCTCTTATGTTCTTTTATGCAGCAAGTGAAGGAAATCATATCCAACTGCATGAAAGTTCGTTTCCAAATGATTGATGGTGCACTCAAGGTTTGGCTAAAATTTTGGAAGGATTCTGATTCCTCCAAAGTTTATCAATATCTCCTTCTTTTCATATTTTATTTCATTTGGTGGGAAAGGAATATAAGGATATTCTAGGATATGCATCCGCCACTGGAGGTGGTGGCATCTTTAGTCTCCAAACTTGCAGTGGAATTCAAAGCTGAAATCAAAATTCCAAAGCCAAGGGTGCCGATTATGCCGGATTTGAAGGAAGGCATTCCTTGGGGCTATTTTAATGGAGCCTGCCAAGCTTTCCCTCCCTTTTGTGGTGATGGAGCGATTCTTTACATTTCTGCCTGGCATTATTATAAAATAAAATATACCTCCGGTCAAGGTTCAAACATGAAGGTTGCGCTGTTCTCCTTATGGGCATTGCTTTTCATGGTTGACACACTGAGAATTCGAAAAGTTCAGCTTATGGGCGATTCAAAGATCATGGTAGATTGGGTAAAAGGAAAAGTTCTTATTCAATTTCCAGACTTAGACCTCTGATGAGGCAGATTGAGGAGTTTCTTACTATTCTAGAATGGTATTTCATCACTCATATCTACAGGGAGCTCTCACTTTGGAAAATGTCTCTTTTTGTTTGCAGGAGTTTTTTTTGAAGGGGAAAATGTCACTTTTTGTTTGCAGGAGCTTTTTTAAGGGGAAAATGTCACTTTTTGTTTGCAGGAGTTTTTTTTAAAGGCAGGGATGTAATGAGATGTCTTTCAGGCTATAGATTTCCAGAAGAGTATGATATAGGAGATTTCTTGATAAGTAAATGTTGGTAGCTTGTTTTGTACAAGGCATATATATATGAAAAAGTAAGAACATAGATTAGTATTTTGTAAGAATGCACAATTCTTTCTTGGACCACAATATGTATATTTCTCTCTATGAAATATAAGTTTTTTCTTTCTCGGAAAAAAAAATAATGATATAAAATGTTTATCATATTTCATAGTGATTTCATTATGATTTGAATTAATGTAAGATTTATTTTCAAAAGCATTGGAAGTAGTGATGATATAAGAGATTCTTTGGTGTGTTAAAAAATTAGAGGATAAAAGAAAATTAAGATACTATAAAGAGGTGGTTAATCTTAATATTGATGATTGAAAGTATGATTGCTTAAGAAATAAAATTAATATTGCTAAAATAAGAACTAATTCTCATGCGCTGCATAGTGAAACTGGGCGTTGGACAATTTCTAGAACACCATGGCATGCAAGAATCTAGGATTGAATATAAAAAACACTTTCTCCTAGAGTGCCTCGTGTATACCCAAATTAGATCTCAATTTCAAAATATTTGTCACAATACCGACCTTCCTAGCCTTCTAAGTCATCAAAACTACAATGATCTTGGAACGCTTCTCCTAATGCTTTTCAAGCATGAAAATAAGATTCTAAAAAATTCCAAGTAATCTCTTACCTTTCTTAAGGTTTGATAGACCAATCTTGGTCTCAGTGGATGTTAACTATCATCATCATCATAAAATAATCTATATTTAGTATTTCAATAATATTTATCATATCCCGAGATGATATTACCAAAATCTTAAGGTGAGGTTTATATATAGTTCACTATTGCCAAATAAAAATATGATGCATAATCATCTTTGACATTTATAGTTCCACCTCAATGATCATCGTTGACCCAATTTATTGAAATTCTATTGGTTTTTGAATTCCAACTCATCAACCATATTTTTTTTTATGAGGCCCATTTTAGATTAAAATTAACTCTAATGCTTGCATGACATAGTTGTTTTCAATTTCTAGCTTGGACCAACAATCATTATTTTGGGCACAACTCTTTCATTCGGTGTCGGATTGATATGATGTTTGTAGGATAAGTAGATTGATAGGTCTATCTCCATTATAAACATATTTTAAAAATATTTTGAATTGGCATCTAAAATACGTTGATTTTTTCCAAAGGAAAAAAAACATATATTATATTCAGAGAATAAAGTGTTACATATGGTAAAAATGCATGTGAGAAACTGCATTTTGTTCCCAAAAGGTCTTTACAAATGTCGAGACATGTCTGTCAAGATGTTGAGATCAAACTAAGATATATATACTACTTGCTAGCCATTCTGAACTAAAACTAATGGTTTGTTGGCATTTGTAACCACATATAGACCTGCCCCTTTAGGGAGAAAGCAAAGAAGAAACCACTAAGTGTCAGATGATCTCCTTATTCAAAAATACAAAAAAACTTTACTTGTTTTTTTGAGAGACTTTTAACCATAATTAAGGAAGAAAATATGTTTTTTTGTGAAAGCATTTTAGTCCTGCTGAACCCTTTGTTCAATAAAAGGCCCGTGATAGTGTACCAGGCTCTCACCATCCAAAAACTCTAAGATGTGCCACTGCCCGTGAGCCATATAAGTGCCTTCTTTAGATAAGGAGTCTACAGCTCCGTTTTTTTCCCTGTAGACGTGTGAAAGACAAATTTGTAAATATATCTGTAATTAAGAAGACTCCTTCAAGAACAGAAGCAAGAAAAATGTTGTGGCATCTTTGAGTTCTCATCCAGTTGATAATCACCAAAGAATCCCCGAAAATATGAAGATCTGTTATCCCTTTTCGCTTAACATAAGAGAGAAGAAGCTTTAAAGCCATAAGTTCTACATAATTATTTGATCCCTGTCCCAAACCCCATTTTATCTTAAAAAAACGCGTTGACAAAAGACGGAGGACTCCCCCACCCTCACAGCGTACTCCGAGGTCTTTGGAAGCCCCATTGAAAAAATCCCAAGGTCTATTCTGGTTTATTTGTTCTTCCATAACATTTCTAGGGGGGAGGAGAAACTTTGTCTCGAGAAAAATGTGCTAACATAACAAGACTTTTGGTTACAATGATATCTGGTATGGAGTTTTTTGACTTGAAAATAACAGAGTTTTTGACAATCCAGATGCCCCAAGTGATGAGAAAGGGAAGTGCCTTAATCCTTTTGTTACTAGGATTTTGAACCCAAGACTTCCAGGCTTCTTCTATGGAAGTTCCTTGCCAGGAATAGGAAGAAGCCAACACTGTGGATACAATTCGCCAAGCTTGGGTTGAAAAGGGGCATTTTAGGAAAAGGTGTAAAGAAGTTTCCTCTTCACCCTTACCAAGGGAACACCATCCCGGTCCTTCTAGGCCCCTTTGCTTCATCCTCTCCCATGTGGGGACATTCTTCCTTAGTAGACACCACATGAACAATCTAGCCTTTAGAGGGAATTTTTCTTTCCAAATCCCCTTCCACCACCATTCAAGATTTTGTTGGTTTTGAGCAGATGAGAGAAAAGAATAACTGTCTTTTGGGGTGTATGCCCCAAATGGGCCGAGATGCCATAAGAGTTCATCCTCCTGATCTCTTAATTTGATATGGCTTAGTTTTAGTGCCCTGATGTATTCATTCCAAGGTGCAATGTAAGGTTCCTTCAAGTTCAAAGCTTGGGCATCGTGCCAACCTTGACTCTAGATAGAAGAGTGTTGTTCGTCTGCAATCTGATTTAGATGAAAGATGCCTCTCTCATGAAGTATATCAATTAGATTCTGGGGGAGTAAATGCTGGCCAGTTGCACCGACCCAAGGATCCCTTCCCAGCCTGAGAGAATTTCCCCTGCCAACCTTCTAGGCTAGTCCCTGGCTAATAACCTCAAAATATTTTACCAAAGCTTTCCACATGATGGAACCAGTTTGGTGACTTTTTCTGGGTTTCTTATCCATTCCTCCAGAGAAGTTGGGCATATATATATTTTTGATGGATGACCTTTGACCAGAGGTTGTTTGAAGAAATAAGTCTCCATCATGTCTTTGCGGCTAGAGCTGTTGACAAACAATGAATATTTTTTAGACCCCATCCACCCATAAGCTTTGGGAGGGCCAAGGAGTTCCATTTGATCCAAGGCATCACAAAACTCTCTTTCTGGCCTCCCCAAAGGAATTTGAAACATAATTTCCTTATTTTTTCCAGTGTTCATTTTGGTATCCAAGCCATAGATAACAAGTAGACTGGTATGGCCTCAAGAACTGATTTAACCAAGATTAACCTTCCTGCTCTAGATAGCCACCTGAAACTCCAAGATTTTAATCTTCTTTCAAGCTTTGATAGTAGCCAATTCGAATCTGCTTTAGAGTAAGAGTTCGGTTTTAGATGAAAACCCAGGTATTTTAGTCCTTCATCCAATGGTTTTTCCGAAAAAGGAAAAGACCTTTATAGCATTGTATTTCTTCTGGGTCCATTAAGTGAGTGGAAACGGTGGATTTTGAGCTGGTTATAAGCATGCATGTATCCCGAATAAACAAATCAAGGATGGAGTGCAACTTTTCAGCATCTCCCCTTAGGCCATTGCAGAAAATTAGAACATCATCAACAAACAACAAATGGGTGAGGGAGAAAAGGTGGGAGAGGGGAATACCTAAGAAAGATATGACGTTTTTTGCTTCCGAGAGAGCCCCACTTAAACCTTCTACCACAAGTAGGAAAATAAGAGGGGATAAAGGGCACCCCTGACGCAAGCCCCTTGCAGCCTGAAAGAAAGGAGAGGCTGCTCCATTTATGAGAACTGCAAAAGACACTGAGGTGATGCAACTCATGATCTAGTTTACAAAAGGAATACCAAACCCCAGATGAGTAAGAAGTAGTCTCGTGTAAAGCCAATTGACTCGGTCATAAGCCTTTGAGAGGTCTATCTTCAATACTTCCCCTTTTTTCTTCTAGGTCTTAATGTTGTGCAAGGCTTCTTGTGCTACACCAATTGCTTCATGAATTTGTCCACCTTCCAAAAAACCAAATTGTTCTTGAGAAATAGAATTGGAGAGGATGCCTTTAATTCTTCTACTAATTATTTTATAAATACAATTACATAAAGAGATGGGACGATAATCATCCAGATTATCATGGACATCTTGCTTGGGAATTAAGGCTATAGAAGTGGCATTAAAGGAGGAGTGAATGAAACCGTTGATTCTAGATTCTTCAATGACTTTGTGGAGGTTCGAGCAAAATAAGTCAAAAAATCCAACATAGAAGTCCATAGACCAACCATCTAGTCCCGGGCTTTTGTCTTTCTGAAAACTATGAAAGACTTCTTTAAGTTCTGCTTCTGTAACTTCTGCCATAAGATCATCATTCTCCTCCTCATCAACGAAGCTTGGGAACAAAAGTGCCATCTGAATTACAACATCAATGGAGACTCTACTGTCAGCAGAGTACTGAGATTTGAAATGGGCCAATCCCACTCTTGCCATATCTTCAAAAGAGGTATGCAGCCTTCCTGATTGATCTTTGATACCCCAAATAGTATTTATCATTTTCCTACCTTTTTCATATGCGTGGAAGAATTTTGTATTTTCATCTCCACTGTGTAACCAAAGTGCCCGACTCTTTTTGTCTCCATTCTTCTTCTCTAATTTGAAGGAGAGACCTTCTGGGATTTTCCAAGGATAGTAGTGAGTATTTTTGTTCTTGGGAGGCAAAGCCTCCTTTTACAGAGTCATATAGATTTCGTAGATCAACTTATGTCTGAACTAAGTATGCTTCTAGCTGCTGCTTTCTCTGTTTTGCCCAGGCTTTAGTGGCTATTTTTAGTTCTTTAACATTCCTTGCGAATTGTACTGTTGTCCTTTTTGTTGGAAGCAAAGGGACCCAAACCTCCTTTACTAGATTTTGGAAACTCTCTTCTTTTAGCTAGGCCAAATTAAAATTAAAATGGCTTTCCGGTTTTTTTGTGGCCCCTGCTAATTCAAGAAAAAAGGGAAATGCTCTGATTCCCCTCCTGTACCCGTCCATTGTCTGAAAATGAGTGGTTCTTCCACCAAAAAACTAGAAATCAAGAAGAGATCCAGCCGCTTTGCAATGTAATCCTCTCCCATTCTCTTATTCCTCCAAGTAGGTCCTAATCTGATAGGATCTACATCAATAAGCCATGCACCTTCTAGTTTGTGATTAAAGAACGTTGAGAGGGAGTCGATTTGAGATTTTTGTCCCCAAGATTCAACCGCCCCAATGGAGAAGTTTAGATCTCCGCCTAGAATGAGAGAGGGATATTTTAAGAACGATTTTGCAAGAAGATCATTATAGAACTGGGGGTGGTCGTGAGTAGGCCTATAGATGTTTAAGACCGTAAACGATCTCCCCAGATCTTCCACAAGAATTTTTATTCCCTGTCCTCCGGGGAAACCACAGGAGTTTACAAGATTTATCCTTTCTAGATTCCAACCCATTGCTATACCACCCGAGCGACCAATAGCATTTGATCCGAAAAAAGACCAACCTTTTTGAGTTTTCTCCAGCAAGCGAACGATCACTTCCTCTTCCCCAAGGGTTTCCTGAAGTAAAACGACATCGGGCTGTGCAATCTCCAATAACCGTTGAAGGGCGAGACACTTTGAGGGGCTCGCCAATCCCCGACAATTGAAGGAGAGCAGTTTCATTTGAGAAACCTAATTGGGGGAGGCTTTGATCTAAGAGCCCCAGAGATAGAGAGTGGATGTCCCGCTGCCACATCCATGGCTGCACGAGAATGTGCTTTTGATAAAAGGGATTTTCTTCCTCTCACTTTTTGAGAAGCCTGCGAGGGATTTAAACCAGTCCAGTGGGGGGAAGGGAGTGAGTAGAAACATAGGGGATTGACCAGAATCTTAGGTTGTAACAAAAAGGCTCTTCGTCGGAGAGCAATGAGGAGTCTTGACTATGAGAAGAGGGGGAAGGGTCAGGGAGGGGTGGAGAGGTACCAAAGGAAAGACTGGAGAGGGGGGAAGCTGGGGAAAAAGAACTTGGCGTAATAATAGCCAAAGGAGAAGTGGGAAGATTTTTCAAATTGTGTAGGTCCAAAAAATTGTGGGAAAAAGAATGTAAAAACTTGAAATTTACAAAGAAAAGGAAGAGTGGAGGCATACCCAAATGTGCTTCAATTCCCTTTTTTAGCTGGGATTCAAGTAAAGTAGGGGCCAAACACTCCCCATGATGTCGAACCTCCTTCTTTGTAGGTGAGGGAGAAAGGTCCCTTTGCTCTTGCTGGGCCAAAGGAACATAATTTTTTAGAGACACTTCTCGCCACGCCTTGACTGTGGCCCTCGACCGAGAAGGGAGCAACACCATACCGCGTCTCAAGCGTAATGAAGAAGGGGAATTTTGGGCTTGGCACGACCTCTGCGCAAAACAGATTTCACTGGAAGGGGGAAATCTGCAACCCTGTGACATTTGAAAGGTAAGCCCTCATATTCCAACGACTGCCGGAAGGTGTTTCCATCGCGCAAGAGAAACATGGTATTTGGAAATTGAGAGACACTAAGATCCGAATCACTGACATTTTACCAGTTGTGGAGAAGGACATATCCGCTTTCATAAAAGGGCCCAAAGTGTTGCCAATTTTCTCAAAACATTTGCACTCCAACATTCCATAGGCAACCCAGGAAGGCAGACCCATATTTGGAGCTCATCAATCCTTTCACGATTGGCGTAAAAAAAAGGGGTCCATCTTTTTAGTAAAATTGGGGACGAGTCTATGGACCAAGGTTCTCCAAGAATTCTGCCCACATCAAAAGTTGAATGAAATTTGAACATAAACCAACCTTTTGTAAGAGAATGTACCGAAGGTAGCTTTATCCCCAGGGCCTTTCACGAAAGAGAGACCCACTCTGAGAGCTCCTGATGGCCGAAAAAACATTCATTTGCGCGTCCCACCACTGCCTTCTCTGTAAGAACAAGAATATAAGGAAACATGACATCATCTCCCAAGGTCAACGAGGGCTGGAGGGGGTCTAGAGAGATACCAGGATGTGATTTTTTTTGCTTTCGGTCCAAGAGATCGCCCACACAAAAAACCTCCTCTTGAAGTTTGGAGGATTCACTAATGATCTTGTGAAGAGGAGAGGGGTCGGAGAGGGGTCACATCCAATGGATCCTGGAGAGGAGGGGAGGGTCAGGAGGTCGTTAAGATCCAAAGTAGAGGGCAAGTCCGGCTTTGTGAGAGGGGGGAAAGTGGAACCAGAAGGGAGAGAGTCGGTAGGGAGGCTTGCCAAACAAGGTAGATTAAAAAAATCCCCTAAGTGTTCCGACTGATCAGGAAAGGTGAAGCGATCAAAACCCTAAAACACCTGACAATCTGCAGCTCCGAGAACGGGAAGGGGACGACTGTCCAACGTCAGAGGAGAAGAGGCAAAACTCCAAAAGTTCAAGGCGGACTCTGGAGGAGAAAGAGAGAGAGTCCCCCGAAGCACATGATTGGCCTCCAAAGCACCTAGGGAGTCATCCAAGACGAACATCTGGAGCCATGGGGAAGACTGTAGAGCTAGGTCCGGCAATAGAGCGGACCTCACACAACCGGTCATGGGCGACAAATTCGACAGACCCAAATCAGAGAGAGAGCCACCTGGCAAGGACCAGATGAGCTAGCCTTTAGAGAGTTCATAACCAAAATCAACTAAATCCTCCATTCGCCTGACCTCCGGACTCTCACGAAAAATAACTCAGAAAAGGAAATACCTTAGCGCCAAAGGAATACTGCATCTTCGACTAATCACGACCTAGACCTCCCGCGGCTAGGGTTTCCGCCATTTCCATTCCTCATCTAAAATACGTTGATGAATAGTCAAAATGCAAAATTTTGACAGTGTAGATTTTGGGACAAACAATTAGTAATTCAGGCATAAGTTTTTTGTACGATATTGAAATGAAGTGATTCGAGTTGGCTCAGAAACTAGATTCTGAGGGCCATATGCCCTTGAAACATGTTTTGAAAATTTCTTCATTTGGTTCCTCAAAATACAACCGTCTTAACTCTATTTTTAGCAAATTCATCAATTCAAAATGCTATAGGAAGAGTTGGGATTAATGTTCCATGCAAGTATAGAGGATGAGTTTTTTAAAGGCGTTGGGAAATGTCAAGATCGTTCCAAATTCTTCTCTTAATATGTTAAGTATAAAGGTCTTAAGAGGGTCCACAATGGGGTTTATTTATCGATGATTTACAAATGCAACCTAAAATACCTAAATTTTTTTAGGTAAAAATTAAAAAAATATGCAAGCCTAACCCCAAGTGAAGAACATGCTGTGACTTTTATAACTTATTTTGAGGATAATTTTATAATAGGATTCAACAACTCTCTTAGAGATTTCAAATCTAGTCTAGGTAACTTTTATTTTTTATTTTATTTTTTTGGCTGAATGTGAAAGAATTGATTTTGGTGTTAGATGATACCAAATTGGAAGGACATACTTAATTTGATTACCCCTTAAATTATAGAAAGAAGTGACGGTTTTTGATGGGCTTACCTTGATATGCTCATGTGTTTGTCATGTCTTCCTCTAGTTATTGAAATGTATTTTATTTCTTATCTTATTTTCTTCTACAGTGCAGGCCATTGGAAAGTTTATCTCACAGGTAACTTCAAGATTCACTGCTATAGGATTGAACTCATCAATTTCTTCTTTGAGGTCTAATTGAGGTCCAAATTTAACCTATGGAATTCCACCTCTTGCCAATTTTCTTGCAAAATGGTTAGTGTTTTGGGTGGCTTTTACTGCACCACCAAATCTTGTTTTTGGATCTCTAATTTGATTCATGCATCTATATGCCCCAATTTAAATACATAACACTATGTATGAAATCCCACAAAGAGGGTAGTCAATAGTTTCTCTTGATGATCCCCATACCATGTGTTGTCCTAAAACCAATTTAAAATTTACTATAATGACTTTGGCATCTCCTCAACAATGGTGGAGAAATGATAGTTGATTTAATTGTCCACTATTTTCCACCAGGAGTAGCTAAATGAATTGTACAATAAATTTTCAACCCAGGGTTTTGAATGCTTGCAAGATTCCTTGCATTGTATGTGTAGGATCTGTTACCCCCCCATGCCTAGGGGTAACTAGAGGAGATCATGTCTCATGGCCCGCAATGGAGAACATGATCTTGACCATGATGATGATCAACACGTCCACAAATGGTAGCCCAACAACCCTCCTCATTCACCTTTACAACTGCAGGTCAACCAAGGCTCATCACATTCAAGCAACCCAGAGCATGGGAGATGGTAAGATATTGTCACCACGAGGTATGCTAGTCCTTCTTTCATGCAAAGTGTTGTGCTTAATTTTTCGCACACGTGGATGAGGATTTTTGGTTGAAGTTGGATAATGGATCACTCGTTTGGGGAATTGTGTCAGTTTCCTTGTTTCACCTTGGTTTTTCGATTTTGTGCCCTAGTCCCGTGTTGTCACCGCCCAGGGAAAAGGGGTATTACTAGGGGACCTCCCAAGGTAACGTTCCATTCCTACCATACTTAACACTTTCCATCCTGGATCCTCTCATACTATACTAAACTTCGACTATGGTCCATTCTCTCATGAGAATAGGGGTTGAAGGCCCAGAGGTTGTTTCGTAGTTGCTACGAAAAGAATAAGAAAATGATGCTAAAGAAAGAAAGGAATGATAACAAAGAGGCCCAACAATATTCGGTCCAAACTTGATCTCTAGTCTTTCAATGCTCCCCCCGATCTAAAAAATCCAATGCCAATGGATTGAAACCTTGCAAAGGGGACTTGAAATATATAATAAAGCATGACTAAGAAAAAGTAAATAAGGGGGATCGGAAAAAATAACATGTTAATATGGGGTAACTCAAGAGAAAGCACACCCTCCACAAAGGCACCCATAGAAATGGATTTAACACCATAAGCAATGAATTAATCCCTGAAACCATATCACTTTCACACTTACTCTTGGTGGGTTTTTACTTTCCCTTATCACTCTTGGGACCTATCCCTCTACCTGTGTTATTTTATTTTTTGTCTAGGTGGCATGGCTAATAGGGTTGTATGAAGACCCTCCCACACTTAAACTTGGTAACTCACATGGGGTCTTAGGATGGTGTGATGCTTGAAGGGGATACTGAGGTTAATTATCTTACATGGCTTATATATTAAGTTGCAACATACTTTGCAAGTTTTAAGGACAAATATTTCTTATGAACTTTGGCTTACCATGTTTTATATTTTGAATTGTTTTGGATGTCCTTGACATGGTTCTTTGAGGGATGTCCTGGGCTTGTACCCATGATGTTGTGCCTTTATTGTAGGACCCAAGCACGTGTGATGGAGAGAAGTGGGTCATCTAGTGACTCAATACCCTCATATATTGGATCTCACATCCTAAAAATCTTAGATGATGGATATATGGGCCTTGGTTTGAGTAGATCTAGTCATGTGGCACAAAGATGGGCTGGAAGCCCCACAGTCTAGGTAGAGTACCCCAACACTTATTCTGCAACATGATCAAGGATGTTGCAACATCAAATAATCAAAGACATTGTAGCTATGACATGCATCTCCCTAGAGCCTGGACGCTGGCCTTGGATCTTGGATGCTCTCCTTGTCATGGTGGTGACATCGCCTTTTGGGGTTTGACATGGCTAGGGTTTGATGGATGGATGGGTACCTGAGATGAGTTAGGATGACCTTGGGTGAGGAGATATCTCATTTCACATCTACTTCACCTTATAGGATGCCATGTGGCATTTGGAGGCCCTACCTTAGCCTTTGGAGGCATGACGTCACCTTGCCTAGCATTGACCTCTCACACATGTGGGATATTTTCATTTATGTTTTCTCTTTAGCATTTTGTAAAGGTTAAATGAGGGGTTGGCCCCACTTGCGTTATGTTGTTGAAAAGTTATGTGGACAAATATGTGAGGTTATCCTCATATAAAAAGGCTAAACCTCACTTTCATTTTAGTATCATGACTTCTCCCCTTTGTGAGATTACTACTTCTAAATTTTTTTCCCTATAAGGGTTACTAGCTCTTCTTCTCTCATGCGATATGCTTGGAAGGTCTCTTATGGATGGTCTTTGCTGATTTTGGATGGAAATTTCTGTAATTAAGGTTTTTTATCATGGTTTCTTGTATAAAGTAAGTAAATTTATGCAATTTATTCTTATTCTATTAATGTTCAATGGTGAATTTGATATTTTATGCAAGACATCTTGTTTATTGAAACCCTAAGAGAGGAACATAAGTGCTTCTTCCTCTCACAAGGTGATTTTTTCCTAAAATTTGTGAGGTATCCTTGCTAGGGTTAGAACCTTAAATCCCTAAAGTGATAGCACTTTAGGATTTTATCCCTAGATAATTAATCTTGACCTTGTTCAAGCTACAAGAAGGGATAAATAGTTTCTAAGGCCCAAATGTGCTTGCACCCTAGAAGTCCTTCTCCTCAAGATTCAGAGCCTAAGGCCCAAATGTGCTTGCACCTTAGGTTTGAATCCTACGTCGTGGTTTCAAGTAGGCCATCATTGAAGCCTAGTTGCATTTAAGAGACTCCATACCCTAAAAGGCACTGATCTAAGAAGCTATTCTCTTGGTGAACTAATTGATAAACACTCTCTTTTAAAACTCTCAAGCTCTCTACTAAGTTTACTAACTCTAACATTGGTAAACTCACTAAATTTCTTACTGTTGTTATAAAAGTTTGATACAACCATCTTAAAACACTTTAATTTGCTGCATACACTCATCCTTTGGTGGTTTAACTTACTCAAAAACAATATTTAACAATTGGATAATATTGTAGTGGATGAATGCTAACTTTTCATGGTCAATTGTTGCACTTCTGAGCACCAATAGTTGTTGCTGCTACAAATCATTTACTGCTGCAAAATTGTATAAGCGATTGAAAATTATCTTGTCTAGTGTTATAAGAGGTTTTTCTTGCATAATTTAACTTGGAAATTGTTACATATATGCTACAAAGTGTTTTTGTTTTGGGGAGGTACTCAAATAATCTTCCAACCTCTTCTTTTCCGTGACCTAGACCAATCATCCAATGACCAAGACAAGGGGAAATAGGATTGGTACTATACTTGCGATTTGATCCCTTGAGGTCACGAGAGAAGCCTCCCTTGTGGTGGACCTATTCCATCACTAAAATGTTCTTCCCTTATGGTTATAGTGGTAGGCTCTTCCATAGTTACACAAGATTTGGGAGTCTTGTGTTGGGATTTGCATAAGTACAAATCCTACAATAACATGCTACATGTTCTTTATTTACCCCTAGTTTTCTAATATTCTCCCATTAACTAAAAGGAAAGGAAACCAAAGTGATTATGCAACAAACTTACACTCTACATAATTGGAAACATACTTGTGGAATTAAAACACACTTGAATTGAAACACACTTCATTGTCATCAAAATTTCCAGGGAGTAGCTACTTCAGAATTGCAATCACAACTACAAGAATTACAATTAGCTATTTACTTGAAATCCTATCAAATAAATGAGAGAAACTTTTCCAAAGGGAATTCAAATTCACATGATTAGGCATTTCTTTCCATAACTCAATATCTATAGTGCTAATAACTTTTGAAGTGAGGACTAACTATTTCTGAATTTTAAGCTACATGAATTACGATGAATGAATTAAATAACTTGCAAAAGTAATCTATCACAGTATGAAGGAAATTGGTTGAGTGACAAAATTCAAATGAACAAACACTAAAAATTGAATTTAAAAAAATCTACAAATACACAACACCTGTTCTTCTAGAGTAGGCCCTACCTCTAGAGAACATGATATTGGAGTGTACTGTAGCACTACTTGAATTATAACACACTCACAAACTCATAAACACCAATGGGAATGAAGTTCATTGTATTAAAAAATGAAATCAAATATCTATGATTCAATATTCTATTCTCCCTCATATCTCATAACTAATAATGAGAATCCTACCCTTTATATATATATATATATATATATATATATATATACTTTGTGATCAATTCAAAATAAAACAATTATAACATGACCCAAAATATCAACTAACAAATATAAAAAAGTTTCTAAATGTCCTATGCCTAGGAATATTAGAATCCATCATGGGTTCAATGAACTACTAATCATAGCCAAAATTACACTTAGCACCATGAATAAAGTGTTTTCCTGTGACTCACTATACAATCATGAAGTCCTATACCAATTTTCTATATTTAACATTATAGGATATGTTTTTTTATCTTAAGTATGCGTTAGATCCTATTTCGTCTCCTCCTAGCCTTATCTCTTGATGAGGTGTTAGTATGAGAGTAAATCTAGTTTATGGGGTGGCTTCATCCATGTACTATAAATTTGTATCATTGGAATGAATATTGCAATGAGAATGAGAATGGCTTAAATCTTTTTCCACCAAGTTTTTTTTCTTATCTTTTGTTCTATTTCTTAACATGGTATTATTGATCCTTGAGTCTTGTTATTTCACAATTTGTACTTGTCCCAAAGGGAAAGGATAAGGGAGGAAAATTGGCGTAACAAGAGGTTATCTTATCACTATCACCTTAATAGGATACCTCTTTCTATTTAGAGTTGATGGCCCAGGGGAGATGTTCCCGATGACTTGGGGGTTTGAGAAGGCAAAGGTTAAAGTGTCTATAAAAGTATTCCCTCTCACAAGTCACACTAATAAGAAAGTCCCAAGGTTTTAACCAATGAAGTAGTGAAGTGATTAGATGTACTTGCCCAGAACAAAGCAACACGAAAACAATATCTTTTGCAAGTACAACTTGCTGTTAGTACTTCATAAAACCATGGACTTGTCAATAAAAGAAATACTTGATGTATGATGAAGCAAACATAATTTTATAACAACAATGTTTATACGATAATAGATTCAAAATAAATGCCTTGAAAGAGCTTCACAATGACCAAAAATAATTACTTAATAATAACAATGTACTAACAGTTGTCAGAAGCTACTTAGGAAGTGTATAAATCAACTTTATAATTGATTTTATGTGATTTTATTGTTGCAATAGATGGATGTAGCTTAATGTTTTAGCAACAACAAGTAGGTTAATGAATTAGTCTACTATAGGGTTAGGAAAGGTTAGTAGATAGCTTGAGGTAAAAGTTTCGAGAGTTGTTTTAATCAATCAATCAAGTGCAAGGCTTAGATCAATGCTTCTAGGGTAAATGGAGTCACTTTTAGCAGCGACAATATTGAAGGAACAAATGATAATATGAGTGATAGAGACAAGAAGGTCAATGATTGAAGTGTTGGTAGCCCCAGGCTTCAAACAGTAAACCCTAGGGGGAAAATGGCCACTAGGAAGTAGGTAACCCTAGGCCCTAGAGGTTTTCCTCCTTCTTTAGCTCAAGGATGAAGTATATGATGGCTAAATGAAGTAAAAAATTCTAGGGTGTTGCAATGGAAAGGCCATTAGCACAAAGCTTCTAGAAAATATGGTTTCTAGCATAATCTAGTAGGTGAAAAGTTGTTAAAGGCAAGGACAATAACATGTGCTTTAGCCTCGTAGGGTTTTAAGCTAGCAATTTCATAATCTTGGAAGAAATGCAAGATAAATACACCATAACCATTCAAATGAAGAAGAATTGCAGAAATTTACTTACATTCATGAAGAATCATCTAGCAATAGGCCTAGTTGAAGACTTCTGCCAGGAAAAATGCTAAAATACACCAAAAATAACCTCCTTCAAGAAGTGCACACCAAATTTCAGCCAATAAACCCTAATTATGGAACAAATTTCAGACCTCACTTAAGTGTGAGTGAAAGATGATGAAAAATAAGAGAAAATTTTCCCTTATTTATACAATACAAATGACCTTTAATTTACAAATTAGGTCAAAAAGGCCGACCTGGCAAGTTTACATGTAATATCCAGTTTTTACATAAAAATGAAAAATTAAACACTAAATCAAGCAGAAAAGGTGACGCCATGCCCTTTTAGGGTGATGCTAGTCATCTTTGGTGAAACATTGGCCTCCGGGAGCAAAACATTAGGCCTCCCAAGGCCTCTGGATCAAGCCACACGTGCCACTTGGCACACAATTGCCTCCAACGTGTCCATCAAATGTTGGGTGATGTCAAGGGACACATAGGTGATGTAATGTGCCTTCTAAGGCCAACATAATAGTGGGAGGGAAATACCCGCCTGGATCCATGCCTTCCTGGCTCTCTCTGGTGGAACGTCCTCCTCTCTCTCCGGTGCAAGCCTCTGACATGTGTCTTCCCCTGGCTGGGGTCTCAACATCCATTTGGTGGGAGTTTTATCCCTATGGAGGTCCAAACTAATCATCTACCCATGTGTACCTGTCCGTCGGGTGTCGACTTGCAACAACAAGAAGTATGCCCTCCATGGGCTCATAAGTCAAAGGGATCATAGCAATTTAAATCACGTCTAATAATCAAGTTATTTAAACATGTGCACAAAACCCCCATTTCCCAAACAAGTGCTCAAATACGTTATGATATTCTACAAGTCAGGTTTGGAGAGGGTGTCAGGAGGTCCTACTGGGCTAATTCTCATTGGACGTGCGATGTTTCTAGGTGAAGACAAATCCATGCCATGTAAGCGAGTGAGGTGGTGTAAGGATGTTTGAGCAATGGGTGCAGTGATGACAAGGGAATGTATGGCTTACCTGTGGGTGCCTTTGAAGAGGGTGAGATGCACCTTTTCATGGATGCAAATGTTTCCAAGCCCATTGAATGTCTTTTACCTTTTTATATTATTGATTTTTCTTTGAAGAGACTAGTTAGGGCACACTGCCCTGGCATGGTGACAAATGGTGACAATGTTACCCACAAGCATTTCACGGAGATGAGAAGGCTAGCTCGTGATGAGACCCGCTTTCTCTTGGCTATGCCACCAAGAGCCACTACCTTGGCATGGTGACCGACTGAATGGTAGTGTCATACTGCTACATGCCCATGGACCTAATAGGTTGGCTTGTGATGAGCCCCCTATCCTCCAACTAGGTCTTGATTTTATTATTTTATGGGTCCCTCTGTTCTTGCTGAGAAGACTTTTATTTCTTTCTCGGGGATCCCTGGGTGAAGCATCTGAAGGTTTTGTTCTTTTGGATTTTATATTTTTCCATGTACTTTTACCCTTTGTGCCTTTAGCCCCTTCTTCCCACAAGGGAAGGTACAACCCTTTGCTAGATTGGGAAACCCAATGCCTGAACCAATGTAGGGGATGGATGAGAGGGAAAAAGATGAAAAGTGATAAGTATGGTGGGAATGGACGATGAACTTTCATGAACCCACCCAGTGGAAACTCAAACCCTATGGGAACCAACTTGCTAGGGCATCTTGTCATTCCCCCTAGGTGTGGACAAGTGGAAAGGCATAAGGTCCAAGCACACATCAAAAGTAAAAATAATTAAATGCACATATTCAAATGTTTTGAGAATTAGAGTGACACATATCGTGATACCCAGACTCATTACCTCATGGAGAAAAACCCACTACTGTTGAAGGACCAAGCCGATGGGATGGATGCTGCTGCTGCTAACAAGATGGAGGCATTGAAGAAGAAGGATGGCCCCTCCAGGGCCAGGCTCAAGTCAATATGGATCTCGGTACTCTATGTCTAGGACATGTGGGCCTCGAGACATAATCTCCTTAGTTATCCCTAGGCTAGGGGATAACATCTGGCTCCAACTCGGGGACATGTGCTCATCATAGAGCGAATGAGAACGTCAACATCTCTGGCATGACCTGCAACCTACTTGATCTCAACAAAAATCATTAGTAATCATTTGGGGTGGTGATATCACCCCTGGCTCATTTATGGTACAAAAAATGAAAGTAAGCAAGCATATATACAAATGGAAATACAACTACTCTAGCATGAAATGTAGATGGTATATACAATGAATGAAAATGCCTACCTACTTACCTGTGAAGTCAAGTCTCTACCCCCTGATGTGGTTTGAGGAGGTGTTCGCTAACTGGTAATGGGCGCCTTCTTCCTTCCAATGTAGACAAATAGTAGGAATCGTTGACTGACTTACTTCCAATTTTGAAAGGTCCAAGCCAAAATTGTTCACTTCCGTTGACATTAGTAGGCTCTCCCCTCTTTGCATCCCACATCCACACATTATCTCCCTCTTTGTAATCCTTGGTATGGAATTTGGATGTTTCTTGTACAACCTATTTTACATATTGTCATTGATGTCCTCAACCGATGTCTTTACGTTATAATGATGAGTTGGTATGAACAAAGAGATGAAAATCCATATACAAAAGGACTAACAAATTAAGAGCTCAGGAGGGTTAGCGAGTGATGATCAAATGCTCAGAAGAGATGACACACATGAAGCTCAGAAGGGAAAGCACAGTGCAGAAACATGATCGAGATCGAAATACCCACAAGACAAACCATGACCATTGGATACACAAGTGCTAGATCAAAGGCAGGGATTGATTGCAGAGTGCAAAGGGAGAATTAAACTACATGCTATTTCCAATCCCGCAATTAGTCAAGATTGTCAGATCGCATCGACTCAAATATCGACGACTGTGGTTGATCCACCAAACGATCAGATTAAGTCATGACCATTGGATACACAAGTGCCAGATCAAGGGCAGGGATTGATTGCGGAGTGCGAAGGGAGAATTAAAATACACGTTATTTTCAATCCCACAATTATTCTAGATCATCATATCTCATTGATTCAAAGATTGATGACTATGGTTGACCCACCAACAATCACACAACTTCAATTGCAGAGTTTGGGCGACAAATTAAACCACACGCAAGTTACGATTCCGCAATGTACATCGACAGTTGGATCATGCTAAAGAAGGACCATTAGATGAAGTCCAGTTACTCGAGGATTATTCTTCGGGGAATCTCACTTCGGGAGAATTGAGAAGTGGGAAAGTGAATAAACCCAAAATCCCGAAGTCTTGAACTTTCATCAATCGTCGGATCTAAGGAGCACTTCGAGATCAATGATAACCGTCAGATCAGGGTTGCCTAGTAGCAGTCAACTTCGACGCTGACCACTTCGGTGAAAAAGGGTTCATAACACATGAGTTCACCCGAAGGCCAGAGCTCCGAAGTCACGGAGTAAGACACATGGTACACACATTGAGAGCCCACATCATTATAGTCCATGTCGGCAAGGACACATGGTGCATTAAGATGGTGACAAGTGTGAAAGTCCAGTTGAAATTTTAGACTACGTAAGTCACAATTTAGGGTGACACGTGGAAAACGGAATTAGGCTCCACGTCATCTTGAGTGATGTCATTAAGACACATCACTCCGGGTTTATAGCCTTCGGGGATTTTTAACTTCTCCTACTAGACAAATGCCCGAAGAAATGAAGTTCCGAAGTCATGAACTAACATTGGTCGTAGATCTAAGATCCTCTAGGATGAATCATGATTGTTAGATCAATCACAGTGGAAGGATAGCGTAAGGTGTACTAAAAAATTGACAACAAGCGGTCACCACAATGTAATGATTTATTTGGTAGGTAAACCTTTGGGGGGATTGAACTACTTCATAGTTCGAGTAACCGACCGGAGTCCCGGAGCGCCGAAGCTTCGAAGTAAGATCTAACCGTCCATAGAGAAGGAAGATTCAGGGTTGAGATCCTAAAAGGTGCACAATGAGAAGGCCATTAACTAAGAGGCTTGTTGAGGTTGCGTGGACCGTCCACTCAACCAGAGATTAAGACAAAACCATCCGATCTATGAGTATATAGATAATACGTACTTTGGAGAAATGTACTCCAGAAGGTTGAAAGATTCCAAAGGTAGGAAGTCCCAAAAGATGAAGTTTTGAAATAACGATGGTCGTCCATATCAACCTTTGATTAAGTCATAGTCATTGGATAAAGCAGTGGAAGGTTAGTGTATGGATTGAAGCTAGACCATTGATTTGGTTCCAAGACTCATTCTAACCATTTTATCCATCCGTATGATAGGTAACCACTTCGGGAAGTTCAGACTTCAGAAGATTGGATGATTCTAAGAGAGAAATCACCTGAAGGCCGAAGTCCAAAGGACTAGGTTCTAGCCCTTGGTCATGGGTTACGAACATATAGGTCGTGAGGCGTTGAGAACATTTTTTAAATTAATAAGCTCATGGTTTTGCGCATATGGTCATATGTAAATGGTTTGAAGGAAGCCCCTCTACAGAATTCGATTTATGTAGAAGCAAGGGATTGAGTTAAAATATGAAATTGATCCATATCTATGATCAATTTATGAAAAGACTTCACGGTAAGGTTTGAATAATAACAAAGATTATGGTTAAGTTAAATGAAGAGGTGCGATGGTCCAAACGAAAGGACATAATGCGTTATAAACTCACACCAGTTTGAAGATTATATAAACGAGATAGAATTGTGAGAGGAATCATGTTTGTCGAAGAATTATTGAAGATCTAGAATAGAAGGACACAGAGCAGAAGCCATGAAGATCCAATGTTTGATATATAATACCATTTATGGATTGTATATCCTATTTCTAAATTGATGAAACTAAGGGTAGTTGGGTGGTGCAAGGGCATGTTGGATCCTATAGGGGAGTAGGTTCTTCCTTGTCAGTTGTAGCTGATTAAATAGGGGGCTGTAACCTCCTACCAGTTGGTGCCGGTGAACAAGGGTGTGTGTGCATCCTGATCAATGGGTGCTGATCTAAGAGGAAGAACATATTCCTTCTATGTAACTTGGAAAACATAATTTTGTAGTTAATAGAAAAGTGTTTTTGGTTTTCCCAATTGGGTTCCACGATAAAATATTGTGTTAAAATATTGATTGCATTAACAAAAGAAAAATTGATAAAATTATTCTGTCACTGATTCACCCCCCCTCTCAATGACAAGATCTGGTCCTTCAATTGGTATCAGAGTGAGGTTGCCTTCAGCACAATCTAACAACTGGAAGGTAGATCCTGAAGATGGATCAACAAGAGGGAATGTCTAACAACAAAGCACCATTGTTCAATGGAGAAGGCTATGCTCCATGGAAAATAAGAATGAAAAACTTCCTGTTGGATCTTGGTTTTGATATCTGGAAATCTGTTGTAGATGGTTACATTGCACCAACTTCTCCACCCAAAGACGTTGCAGGAAAGAAAATCTGTAATGACAACTCAAGAGCAGTAAATAAAATTTTAGGAGGGTTGACTAATTCTATATGTGTGAAGCTTATGCATTGTAAATCAACCAAAGAAATACGGGACAAGTTGGAGGTTGTATATGAAGGATATGACAAAGTCAAGGAAGCCAAACTACAGACCTATAGAACTCAGTTTGAAAATATGAAAATGAAAGAAGAAGAAAATATCGTTGAGTACTTTCATAAGGTAGATGAAGTGGTTAACTCAATCAGAGCGACAAGAGAAGAAATTACAGATAAACCTACTGTACAAAAAATACTAAGGTCATTACCTATGAGATATGATGCAAATATTTCTACAATTGAAGATATATATGATCTAAACACACTCACAATTGATCAACTTCATGGAATTTTTACAACATATGAAATGAGAACATGGAATGATAAATCAACAAAAGATGAAACAACCTTTAAAGAATCTAAGACAAAGATGGGGAAAAAGCAAAAACCTCAACCCAACCATCATGAAGAATCTGATGTAGAAGAAGCCAATTTTATTAAAAAACTTTAGAAAGGATCAGGGAAGTATAAAGGCAAGTTGCCTTTCAAATGTTTTAATTGTGGCAAGGTTGGCCACTTTACAGCCAAGTGTCCCTATCCCAAGGAGGACCTTGAATATGAAGAAGACACAAATAAACAATACAAGAAGAAGGGAAAACCCAATTACAAGAAAAAGTATTACAAATGGAAAAATAATTTTTACTCAAAAGAAGAAAACAACAGTTCATCAAAATCTAGTAACTGTGATGATGATGAAGTCCTTTTTCTAGTTATTGAAGAGCCTAATGAGATAGAAGAAATTGAGCATGAGGGAGAGTCATAAGATGAAGCAGAGGTTAATATGGAAGGAGAACTTCTAAGTGTCTTGGATGAATTAAGAAGATACAAAAACAAATATAGACTGCTGAAAATTTTTGTAGTTGAACAAAAGGAAAAACATGAACATAAAGAAAAAGAGATGGAGAAAATCACGAGCAACCTGAAAAATCAAATCCTAGAAGCAAATAGGATAAAATAAAGTCTCTTAAAGAGAAACAGATAACCTGTGAAAGAATGGATACATAATTAGTTCACCTAAAAAAAGAACTTGATGCAAAACTTATTCGAACAAGATATGAAAATAGCTCTAAAATCTTAGATAAGATTATTACCACACAAAGGGATCCAGGTAACAAAAATGGAGTAGGTTACTCTCAAGAAGAAAACTAGGGTAATTCAAAATATTATGCGGCTTATCTCCTCAGTACATTCAAGAAGAAAGATGAAGAAAAGACAAGTAATGATCAGAACTCCAGAGGACTACTTTCACCCATAAAGAAGGAATATAAGGCAACTCCAAAGAAGGTTTATCAAAACATGTATCTTCACATTTTATTTGGTTATTTCTTTGCATGCTCTAATTTCAGACACAAAGCTATGCATTGTAGAGCATATGGAAGGAAAAACTTGAGGGTTAAGAAGCACAACCTTAATGATAACCAAAAAGTAAATCAAGTTAAAAGTAGAAATTATAACTCCTTTGCACCTCTACAAGAAGGGAACCTAGAATGCTTCAGATGTCATAGTTATGGACATAAAGCCAATAATTGCAGATTAATGGAAGTCTCAGAAAAACCAAAGTTCGTTAGAGAGCAAAAGAAGCTTTGGAAAGAAAAAACATCAAAAGAGGAATGTATTATTGCCTTGAAAGCCCAAGATAAAGAAGATCTCTGGTAAGTTGACAGTGGGTTCTCAAAACATACAAGAAGACACAAGGAAAAGTTATTGAACTTAAAGAAACAAAATAATACTCAACCTCTTTTGTGAAACTCATGGAATAAAAAAAAAAAAACAATTCTCAGCTGCCAAAACACCTCAACAAAATGGGATTGTTGAAAGAAGGAATAGAACAATCCAGGAGGCTGAAAGGACTATGCTCAATGAAGAAACATTATCTGATGGATATTGGAGGGAAGCTGTAAGCACAACCATATACATATTGAACAAATGTCAGCTCAGGATTAATAGTAATAAGACTCCTTATGAACTATGGTTTGGAAGAGCTCCTTCGGTAAAATACTTCAAGGTCTTTGGAATTAAGTGTTACATCAAAAGGCTTGATGAGAATCTCGGAAAATTTGATGCTAGATCTAATGAAGGTATCTTTATTGGATATGCTTCTACCAAGAAAGCATACAGATACTACAATATTAGATTACATAATATTGTTGAGAGTGCAGATGTTAGGTTGGATGACTTAAAAACAATAAAGATCAAATATCAAGAGACCATACTTGACAATGAATGGAAAATTTTGCAGCAGTGAGGTGATGATGAGAATAGATTAAGTACAAATATGAAAATGAAAAGAATGAACGATGTAGTTCTTTGAAATAGCAGGTTATAAGAACACAATGTTGTCATGACATTCAGAAAAAGAGAACCACTTGGACGATGAGCTACAGTCTCATACGGTGTATTCTTGGAAAAATATAAGGTAGATCACATGATAGAACCTGATGAGGAAGTAAAGGCCTTTGAACTAGACTATGATGGTAAATAGGATTGATGGAAATACTGAGCAGTTGATCAATGCAGAGGAAAAGGTGAGAAGCCTCAACATCCGTCCAATCAAGAAATTGATGGTGCTGATCGTCTCATGTAACAGGATTTATCCCACATTGGAAGTGCGAAAAATCTTATGTGGGTTTGTATAGACAACCCTCACTATACTTATTCGATGCATAGTGCAAAGGTATGGTGAGGGATCTAGGGGCTTGGAATTCACTAAAAGATCACCAGCCTGGAGCCTGAGACAACCTGTTAGCCCCCCTACCTTTTGGTCAAAGCGACAATAACTGTCGATTTGATGACAAAGGATCTCGACCGTTCATTGGAATTTTTTTTTTTTTATATATACATTGCATGTCGATCATATGGGTGACCATGGGCTTAAGGGCCATTTTGGTTGGTGGAAACTGACAATGAAACCGCCAACTTGTCGAAGAATTTGGTGGAAAAACAAAATGGATGAGAATGGGCAAGTAATCAGGAACAAAGCCAGATTGGTATGTAAATGGTATGCTCAGGTTGAAGGGGTAGACGTTGAAGAAACCTTTGCACTTGTGGCCATATTAGAGGAAATCAGGATTTTCTTAGCCTTTGCTAGCTACAAAAAATTTAAAGTATACCAGATGGATGTCAAATCAGTATTTCTCAATGGAAACCTAGAAGAGGAAGTCTATATTGAGCAACCATAAGGATTTATATTAATTAACAAAGGAGACTATGTCTATAAACTAAACAAAGCACTCTATGGGCTAAAACAAGCACCCAAAGCATGGTATGCAAGGCTAGATTTTTATTTACAAGTACAAGGCCTCAAAAGAGGATCAACATACAACAATCTTTATTGTAAAATTGTTGGTAATAACATGATTATTGTGGAAGTATATGTTGATGATATTATATTTGGCAGTGATGATGAAAAAATGAGTAAGGAATTTGCTAGGAGGATGCAACAAGAATTTGAAATGTCCTTTCTTGGTGAACTAAACTTCTTTCTTGTATTACAAATAGTATGGTCCAAAAGGGGATTCTTTATCCATCAGTCCAAGTATGTTAAATATATACTTAAGAAATTCCAGTTAGAGGATTGTAAACCTGTTAGTACACCTATGATAGTTGGATGCAAACTAAGCAAGGAAGATGAGTCCAAAGCTGTAGACCCAAAACACTATAGATCAATGATTGGGAGTTTACTCTATGTAACAACTTCCAGCCTGATGTCAAGCAAGCTGTTGGGATGGTGGCTAGATTCCAAACAACACCAAAAGAGAGCCATGTTCAAGCTGTGAAAATAATCTTTAAGTATTTGAAAGGAACCATATATCTTGGTTTGTGGTACCCTAGCAAGAATTCGTTCACCTTAAAGGCCTATTCAGATGCAGATTGGGTAGGTTGTGTAGATGACATAAAAAGTACAAATGGAGGAGCATTCTTCTTGGGAGAATCATTGGTATCTTGGATAAGCAAGAAACAATCCTCAATTTCTTTGTCTACCTTTGAGGCTGAGTATATTGCAGCAATAGAATGTTGCACACAAGTGGAATGGATGAAACAAACCTTACAAGACATCAAAATAGTGTTTGTTGAGCCCACTACTGTCTACTATGATAATACAAGTTCTACAAGTCTCTCCAAGAACCCTATCCAACACTCCAAATCAAAACACATTCCAATAAAATACCACTAATTAAGAGATCAGGTTGAAAATAAGAACATTAAATTGGAATATGTCCCGACACAAGAACAGGTTGTAGATATTTTCACTAAACCCTTAAGCATATATGTATTTGAATATCTCAGGAAAATAATGGGAGTAGTCCCTCTTCCAATCTAATCTCTCAAGAAAACAAGGCATCAATTCAGGGGGAGACAATGATCAAAGTCAGGAGGATTCATTCAGTTATGACAGGAAAAGTATGATTTAAGGTGGAGTTACCCGAGTTCAGATTCTGGTCAGTAACATACAAAGAAATAGAGATTTACCATAGGGGGAGCAACCCTTTGCCATTGATGTCAAAGGGGGAGAGTAACTTCATAGAGAAAAGCATCATCATAGGGGGAGTTTGTGTATGAAGTTAAAGTGTTTCCCTCAATCATAAAGGGGGAGATTGTTGGACATATTGTCATTGATGTCAACAACCGATGTCTTTACGTTATAATGATGAGTTGGTATGAACAAAGAGATGAAAATCCATGTACAAAAGGACTAACAAATTAAGAGCTCAAGAGGGTTAGCGACTGAAGATTAGAAGCTCAGAAGGGAAAGCACAATGCAGAAACATGATCATGATCAAAATCCCCACAGCACAAACCAAGACCGTTGGATACGCAAGCGCCAGATCAAGGGCAGGGATTGATTGCAGAACGCGAAGGGAGAATTAAACTACATGCTATTTCCAATCCCGCAATTAGTCTAGATCGTAAGATCTCATCGACTCAAATATCAACGACTATGGTTGATCCACCAAACAATCAGATTAAGTAGTGACCGTTGGATACGCAAGCGCTAGATCACGGGCAAGGATTGATTACGGAGCGCGAAGGGAGAATTAAACTATATGCTATTTCCAATCCCACAATTATTCTAGATCGTCAGATCTCATTGATTCAAAGATCAACGACTGTGGTCAGCCCACCAACAATCGCACAACTTCAATTGCAAAGTTTGGGTGAAGAATTAAACCACACACAAGTTACAGTTCCGCAATCTACATCGACAGTTGGATCGTGCTAAAGAAGGACCATTAGATGAAGTCTAGTTACTTGAGGATTATTCTTTGGGGAATCTCACTCCAAGAGAATTGAGAAGTGGGAAAATGAATAAACCCGAAGTCTTGAACTTCTGTCAGTTGTCTGATCTAAGGAGCACTTTGATATCAATGATAGTCGTCAGATCAGGGTTGCCTAGCAGCAGTCAACTTCGACACTGACCAATTCGACGAAAAAGGGTTCAGAACATATGATTTCACCCGAAGGCCAGAGCTCCAAAGTCACAGAGTAAGACACGTGGTACACACATTGAGATCCCACGTCATCATAGTCCATGTCGGCAAGGACACGTGGTGCATTAAGATGCTGAAAAGTGTCAAAGTCCAGTTGGAATTTTAGACTATGTAAGTCACAAATTGGGYTGACACATGGAAAACAGAATTAGGGTCCACATCATCTCGAGTGATGTCATTAAGACACATCACTTTGGGTTTACAACCTCCAAGGATGTTCAACTTCTCCTACTAGACAAATGCTCRAAGCACCGGAGTTCCGAAGTCATGAACTAACACTGGTCGTAGATTTGAGATCCTCTAGGATGAATCATGACTGTTAGATCAAGCACAATGGAAGGATAGCGTAAGGTGTACTAAAAAATTGACAACAAGTGGTCACCATAGTGTAATGACTTATTCCGTAGGTAAACCTTCGGGGGGATTGAACTACTTCATAGTTCGAGTAGCCCGGAGTCTCGGAGAGTCGAAGCTCCGAAGTAAGATTTGATCGTCCGTCGAGAAGGAAGATTCACGGTCAAGATCCTAAAAGGCACACAATGAGAAGGCCATTAACTAAGTGGCTTGTTGAGGTTGCGCAGACTGTCCACTCAAATAGATATTAAGACAAAACCATCCAATCTATGAGTATATAGATAATACGTACTTTGACGAAATGTACTCCGAAAGGTTGAAATATTGCAGAGGCTGGAAGTCCCAAAGGATGAAGTTACGAAATAATGACGTCCGTCCATATCAACCTTTGATTAATTCATAGCCATTGGATAAAGAAGTGGAAGGTTAGTGTATGGATTGAAGCTATACCATTGATTTTGTTCCAAGACTCATTCTAACTATTGGATCTATCCATGTGAGAGGTAACCACTTCGGGAAGTTCAAACTTCGGAAGATTGGATGATTCTAAGAGAGAAATTGCYCGAAGGATGAATTCTGGAGGACTAGGTTATAGCCCCTGATCACGGGTTACGAACATATAAGTTGTGAGGTGCTGAGAACATTGCTTAAATTAATAATCTCGTGGTTTTTCACATATGGTCATATGTAAATGGTTTGAAGGAAGTTCCTCTGYAGAATTCGATTTCTGCAGAAGCAAGGGATCGAGTTAAAAGATGAAATTGATCCATATCTATGATCAATTTATGAAAAGACTTAACGATAACGTTTGAATACTAAAACAGATTATGGTTAAGTTAAATGAAGAGGTGCGATGGTCTAAACAAAAGGACACAATGCGTTATAACTCACATGAGTTTGAAGATTATATAAACGAGATAGAATTGTGAGAGGAATCGTGTTTGTCGAAGAATTATTGAAGATCTAGAAAAGAAGGAGACAAAGCAGAAGACATGAAGATCCAATTTTGATATAGAAGACCATTGCTGGATTGCATATCCTATTTCTAAATTGATGAAACTAAGGGTGGTTGGGTGGTGCAAGGGCAGGTTGGAGCCTGCAGGGGAGTAGGTGCTTCCTTGTTAGTTGTAGTTGACTAAATAGGGGTCTGTAACCTCCTACCAGTTGGTGCTGGTGAACAAGGGTGTGGGTGCATCCTGATAAGTGGGTGTTGATCTAAGAGGAAGAACGTCTTCCTTCTATGTAATTTGTAGAACAAAATTTTTCAGTTAATAGAAAAGTGTTTCTGGTTTTCCCAATTGGGTCCAGGGATAAAGTATTGTGTTAAAATATTGATTGCATTAACAAAAGAAAAATTGATAAAATTATTCTGTCACTGATTCACCCCCCCCTCTCTCAGTGATAGGATATGGTCCTTCACAACCTTGGTGTACTTTCTTGAGGGAGGAGGGTGGGATTTTGCTGTGAAAACTTCCTACTGGGACAATCGGATCAGTATGCCATCTTCTCCTTTCTTCAATAATTTAACAACCCCAACTTCTTTGTCTTTATATTTGTTCAAGAATTGTTGATATTCCTCCTTATTTTGTCATTATATCTGATCAAAGTCTTCTACTGTAGAAAAAGGCATGTCATTAGGGGAAAATGCAAGAAGACTCTCTTTGACTGGTTCATGTGTTTCGCTAGTTCCAATATCATCAACAATTTCTTGCACATGTATTTTGGTCATTGGAACATTTGGGAGGTGACTTATTGTTCCGTCATTCATAAACACATTAATATAAGTGAGATCCATCTCTAGGGTGCCTTGCAACATCGCAACAAACTTCCTAGACAATAGCATTCCCCATACATCTAGGACATCCACTACTACAATGTCCATGTGGATCACTCTCTCGGGGTATCTTCCAAGGCATACTTATACATTCTCAACTACCCCATGCATGGGTATGGATTTAGACTCAAATCCACACACATTCCTGTAAGGCTGTGTGACTTTCAGGCCCAAATTTTCCATGACCTTCAAATACATCATGTTAGCACCTACCCTTGAATCTAGCATACAGTTGTTAAGGCATTCGTTATTGATCAATAAGGTCATGAAGAATGGTGGATGTCCATCATACTGAAACTTAAAGTGATCAGCTTGTAACATTATAGGAAGGTCCATTTGTCCATCTGAGCCTTTGAATTTTTTTTCAAACCTTTCTTTGACAAATGGGACCTTGATGACTTCTCTCAAGGGGATGGTCACATGCATTTTTTCTAATGCATCCTTCAAAGTCAAAATTTAAGTCCACCTTGTCAGTTTTGGGAGGATTCTTAGGAAGGAGTATGTTCATGGGTGGAGGTCTTGTTTGTGATGCCACAAGATCAATAAATAGAGGTTGGTTCATTCTCTTTTGTCTAGTGTACACTTGGAATTCTTGTTTCTTCAACTTTTCTCTTGATTCTTGGTCTAGGTTATTTATCACCTCCATCCTAGCCTTTCTGGCTGCTTCCTTTATGCCTTCTTGATGTTCCTCAAGTGTAACATTAAGGCAATATTGAGGATCCTCAATGGTATGGTCCACTATGTTCACTTGGTCATCATTTCTATTGTTGAAAAGACACTCATGCTCCCACTGTGACTCACTGCATTGCAGACACCAAGGGTTTTCATCCACTATGTTTGTTGGGGCTAAAGTATTTTGAACCTCTTGATCATTCTTCGGTCTGAAAACTTGGTTCCCCTTTTGGAACTGCCCTTTGTAAGGAACCCTAGGGGTTTTTTGTTGAGTCCTTTCTAGGTTGACAATCCTATTCATCATTAGCTCTTGGGTTTTTACCATGCCATCTACAACAATTGTAACTTTTCCAAGCTAGCATTAATGTCTGAGGTAGGTTCAACATTGTGGACTATCCTAGGTTTAGTGTCCATTCTGACTCTTGGGGATGAGAAAGGCCCATGTCTAGATGATGAAAGGTTGTACTCAATCCTTGTGGATAACTCTTGGGCTTCTTGGATTTTCTGAGGGTTTTTATCTTTGAGGAGATACCCTAACTGACCTGTAAAGGATTTGGTATAAAGGAAAAGAAGGAAACTGTCAGAAGGATGATGGCTCACTAGAATCTTTTGCATCAAGGTTTCAAACTTGTCATGGAGCTCTCTAACAATTTCATTCTCTTATTTCATGAGGTTATTCAACCTTATTAGTAGCATGTTGGGGTCTTCCTTGACACTCCACTATTTGAGGAATACTTCCTCTAACCTGTTATCACTCAGTATTTTCCTTGGGATGTATCAAGGAAACCCCGAGGTAACCATTTCAACCACTTTGGACTGTATTTCTGACCTATACAATCAGAGAGGGATCTCTCAAGGGCCAAAGGGCTCTAAGACTCAAAATATATTCAACAATAACATTCAGAAGGTCATATTTATGATAATAACATGTTTGTTTTTATAAAATTTGGTAAGAGAAATAGGAGGGGGTACTATTGGGCAATGGAGTCTAATCTGAATCTTAAAGACTTGTAGTTTCAACTTAGCTAAATTCTACTAACATTCTCTGAGGCATATCAAGTATTATGTTCAGGAAATATGGATAAATAATAGTAGAGGATAGGAGAACAAGCCCACTACAGTAGAAGCATTAAAACAATGAATTTATATTGCAGCTTTAGATAAGATAAACAAAGAGTGACCACTGAAAACATAGCACTGAAAGAAAGTAAATTCTGAAATCAAGAAATCATTTAACATAACCTAATACAATCTATATGAAGAGGAATTTATATAATGAATATCTGTCATATAATCTTAGATCATATTAGGAATAAGAAAACATTATGAAAGATGAAAATAGGAAAACATGCTGGACAATAACACTCTAATGAATCTCAGAAAAGTAGCAGAGCAACTCTTGCATTCACTTGCTAAAGGATAAACAAATCATCTCATCATACAAAACCTATCTCCAAATGAGAGTCCAACCCTCTTAATCTCTTGTACAATGAATACATATCCATATAGGTCCTTTCCATCTCACCCATTCGAACTCCAAACACTTTCCCAAAATAGAAACAACTACAAATAAAAAATGACATGTTTTAACTGATTACCTACTTTTCAGGTGGCGAAATTTTGAAAAATAGGCTTCAAAACGCCACTTGTAATTATCAAACCATAATATCTTTGTTAAATATGAGAGAGGTTTTTGTTAATAAGATTGTTATGAACAAACACCTCTCTCAGTTTCTTTAAATGGATCTCCAGCTGGATAGAATAGGTGTCACAAAAACATGTCTCAAACAGGAAATCACGAAAATGAAAAACATAGGGCTCAAAGATTATTTCGAATCTCCCAATACGTGACACCTGTGTGAAAAATGAAAGTGTTTAATGTTCATGGGTCCGTTCTTGACAATAAATTCCTTCATATTTTTAAAATTCATCCTAGTTCACCCGAAAATTCTCCTGGAAGTCAGCTGGTCAAAAATACCAGTTCAACAGTCTAGAACAAAGTTTCCACAACACATTCTGTAGGGCCACTTCTCTGTATAATATCTCTCTAACCATAACACATTTTAAAAAACTGAGAGAGGTTTTTGTTTTTTGGTATGTGATTAACAAAAACCTCCTCAGGTTTTCAAAAATATCTTTCCATTTGTTCATAACACAAGTTTTAAGTTAGTCACTCAAAACTGCCAGAAGCATCCTTGCAAAATAACTCTGCACAATTTGGTCTCTGTCAAAATTTTGGTAGATGTAATATACCAGATATAAAAAGTATGCAGAACAGAAATAAAATGATAGAAATGGTAGAATAAAAACAATATAACCATAACAATCACCACAATAACACTGAAATGATATAAGAATAACAACATAAATAGCACTTTGATTCTGAGAGCAATGTTCATGGGCCTCTTCGAGGGGGAAACCTCCAGTTGAGCAGAGCTCTATTAAAATAATATCCAAGCTAGGGTTCTCACACCCTCGACTCCTATTTATACTAAATATGTCTATCAAAGAAGCATCTAGAGGAATATCCTTCTAGAAGTGGAAGCTTCTATTAGGTCTTCTTACATTCGACTTATTCTATTTTATTGCAAGGCCTTATTAATATTGACCTTTATTACATCCGAATATATTGTTCTACCTATGTGCAGGTTAGGACCCTAACATGTCCTCCCCCTTAAAAACAACCTTGTCCTCAAGGCTTGAGATGTGGAAATTGCTACATAACAGTGGCTAGTTCCCAAGTGGCATCTGCTGGAGTTGTATCTTTCCACTGGACTAACAATTCCTTGATGGTTCTCTGACATAGGAGACGCTCACTCTGGTCCAAAACTACTTGTGGCTGTAGCCAAATGGATCCTTCTTCGGATAACTCGGGAAGGATGGTTTGAATTTGGCACTTAGCTCCAATCACCTTCTTTAAGTATGAAACATGAAAAACAGGATGTAGCTTCGAATGTCCGAGAAAAGATAACTGATAGGCCACCTGTCCCACATGCTTGAGAACGGTATAAGGACCATAAAATTTAGGCACTAGCTTCTGACAATGCTCGACCTTGAGGTAATTTTTATTGTAAGGTTGCAGTCGAAGAAACACCTGATCCCCTTCTGCAAATTGACATTTAGAGCGACCTTGATCTACTTGTTGCTTCATACGATTCTGTGCCATGACCAAATTATCTTTGAGGGTATGGAGAATAGCCTCTCGATTTGTAAGTGTTTAGTCAACCGCCTGGACCTTCGAGACACCAGGTAAGTATGAGAGAACGAAAGGTGGTTTCTGTCCATATACTGCTTCAAAAGGAGTCATACGTGTAGTTGTATGGTATTAAGTGTTGTACCACCATTCAACTAGGGGTAAACATTGATCCCACTGATTTTTCTCTTCCGAGGAAAAACAACTCAAATATGTTTCCAAACACTTGTTGACAACTTCGGTTTGACCATTAGTCTGGGGATGATAAGATGTTTTGAGATGCAATTGGGTGCCTTGTAGCTTGAACAGTTCTTGCCAAAATTTGCTTGTGAAAGTTGGGTTGCGATCATAAACAATAGAGTGCGGCATGCCGTGAAGCTTGAAGACCTGATCCATGAAAATTTGAGCCACCGTGGATTCTTTAAACGGGTGTTGAAGAGCATAGAAATGAACATCCTTGGAAAGGCGATCAACAACCACCATGATGAATGATTTATTTCCCGATTTGGGTAAGCCTGTAATAAAATCCATAGAGATATCCCTCCAAATAATAGGTGGAATCAGAAGCGGTTGTAATGTTCCCAGAGATTTGACTGTTTCTCCCTTGTTGCATTGAAACACATCACATTCAATGAAAAAATCACGAATGTCTTGTTTCATACCATCTTAGAAAAAATAACGTTTGACCCTTTCATAGGTTTTGGTGAACCCGGAGTGCCCCGCTATGGGTGTAGCATGAAGCTCAGAAAGTACCATGGATTTAAGCTTTGATTGTTTACTTAAATACAAATGACCTTTGTATTGAAGCTCATCATGGAGCCAAGAGTACCCTGGGGAAGCTGGAGCATTGGACTGAAATTGTTGGATGAGATGCAAACTTTTGGGATCTTGTAGCCATTCCTGGCGAACAACTTGGAGCCAATTTGGTACAATGAAGGAAAGAGAAAAAAAGGATCCTTCATCTTCATATTTTCGGGAAAGTGCATCTGCAACCACATTGTATTTGGATTTCTTGTAAATGATCTCATAATCATATCAAAAGAGCTTAGTCACCCATTTTTTTTTCTCTAGAGAGGAAATGCGTTGTTCCAGAAAATAATTGAGGCTTTGATGGTCTGTCTTAATTTGGAAGCATTTCCTCAATAGATAAGGGTGCCACAAATCAATGACATGCATAATAGCCAACATTTCCTTTTCATAGATTGATTTGCCCATATTTCTTTTAGATAGTTGCTTGCTGTTAAAGGCCAAAGGCCGACCCTCTTGCATAAGGACATCACCAATTCCTTTCCCTGGAGCATCACATTCCAAGACAAAGGCCTTTGTGAAATCAGGAAGGGCTAGGACTGGAGTGGTGCACATGGCCATCTTCAAGGTTTGAAAATCTTGAGCAGTGGATGGATTCCAAGTGAAAGAGTTATTTTTTAGGAGAGCAGTGAGAGGTGATGCAATCTTTCCATAATTCTTAACAAACTTGCGATAATAACCTATTAAGCCCAGAAATCCACGCAAGCTTTTGAGAGTCTTTGGGTGAGGCTAGTCTTGCATAGCTTCAATCTTTTTAGGATCCACCCTGACGCCATCCTTGCCAACCAGATGACCCAAGTACTCTACTTTTGAGGCGCCAAAAGCACATTTAGACTGTTTCAGGAAAAGTTGGCGCTGAGAGAGTAGATGGAGAACTCAATCCACATGAGCAAGATGGTCTGTCCAAGTTTTTCTATAGATGAGGATATCATCAAAGAAAACTAAGACAAAATGATGGAGAAAAGGATGAAAGACATGATTCATGAGGCTTTGGAAGGTGGAGGGGGCATTACACAAGCCAAAGGGCATGACCAAAAAATCATAGTGGCCCTCATGAGTTCTAAAGGAAGTCTTGGGAATGTCTGCCTCTTTCATATGTATCTGGTGGTAGCCCGAACGAAGATCAAGTTTAGTAAAGAATTGGGCGTCACTCAACTCATCCAAGAAGTCATCAATGACAATAATGAGAAATTTGTCTTTAATGGTAAGTTTGTTGAGGGCATGGAAGTCAGGACACATTTTCCAAGAACCTTCTTTCTTTAGGACCATGACCACAAGAGAAGAGCAGGGGCTCGTACTAGGGCAGATAATGCCTCCATTAAGGAGATCCTGGACCATTTTCTCAATTTCATTCTTTTGGGAAAAGGGATGACAATACAGACGGATATTGAGAGGAAGGCTTCCGGGTACAAGGGGAATGGAATGATCATGAACACCATGGGAAGGAGGGAGTCCCTGGAGAGTGGAAAAGACCACTTGATGTTTAGAAAGGATGGCTTGGAGGTCTTGCAACACCGAGGGTGTCTTTGTTGCTTGTATGGCATGGAGTTGAAAAATAACACCAGAATGACCTTTTTTGAGCAGATTTTCCATGCGATGGGAACTAATGATCTCAGGTGAACTGGTGGTGATGCCTTGGAACTTATATTGGTGGCACTCTTGGTCGAATTGCATGGTTAATTCCTTAAAATCCATGAGAATGGGACCCAAATTCCTTAGCCAGTCTGCACCCAACACAATGTCACAACCGCCCATGTCGATAGCAAACATATGAGATTTCAAATGGTAGTCACCAATTTGGAGACATACATTTTAAAAACGCCCTCCACATTTCATGGAGCCACCATTGGCAATCATGATTTGGAAATTATTGATGGCATGGATATAGCAATGAGATTCTTGGGCAATGCGGCGATGAATAAAATTATGGGTGCTTCCACTATCAACTAGAATGATGACCTTCCGATGCTTGATGTAAGTGATTAGCTTGAGGGTTTGGGGAGTAGAGAAGCTAGTGAGAGCATTGAGGGAAATGACCGGTTCTACTTCTGGAGGGTCTGAGGGAGGGGTTATGTCAGTGGTTTTAGGTGACTTAGACACAAGGGAAGTTTCAACATCCTCTTCCGAAATATCCTCGGAGATGGCCATAAAAATATTTTGTTCCTTACACTTGTGGCCTGGGAAATATTTTTCATCACAATTATAACAAAGGCCTTTGAGTTAGCGTTCAGCCATTTTAGCCCTGGTCAATTTTTGGATCTTTAGTGGATCGGAGTGAGTAGTGGGATATACTAGTTTAGTGTGAGGGATAAAGGAGGGTTTCTGGTTTTGAGAAGATACAACCTGTTGTGCTTATTTATCTCTTTTAGTAGCCTCCACCCAACTCTGAGGCCGAGCCATGAGGACATGGGCTTGAATCTCATCCTTGAGAAAAAAACACTCTCGGAAAAAGGCATTGGACATGCCCTCTATCCGTAAAGCTAGGCACTCAAAGGTAGCTATAAAGTCTTCCATTGTTCTTGATTGTTTCAACTTTGTCAAACAACCCAAATGGTTGGTGTCAGTGTCAAAGCGTTCATAAAGCTCTGCCACAAAGTGTGTCCAAGCAATATACCCTTGATGGGAAGTTTTTCTCCATTGCCACCATTGCCAATGTTCTTGATATAGATGGAGAACACCATACCGGAGTTTGGACAAGTCATCTGTAATTCTGTATAAAGAGAAATAAAGTTCCATTTGGGTTACCCAACCAGTGGGGTCCGAGCCATCAAATTTGGTCACATCCACCCGCGGAAGGTGTAGGTCATGTTGCAAGTGATGGTGCTGAAAGTTATGGGAATGAGAGGAATGTTCAACTTCAGTATGTGGAGGTGAGCCAGAGGCAGGGTTATCTATAGGGATATGTAGCTTGGTACAGAGTGTCGAAAAGACAGATTCAAGCTGGGTGGTCAGGTCTTGTTTGATTTCCTCCATTGATGACTGCATGGTTGTATTGATGGCGGCAACATTGGCACTGAGTTGTTTCACTTCTTGTTGGGTCTTGGTGAGACTAGATTGCAAGGTATTGAAGTGAGCTTCCAAGTCTTGGCTACGGGTATGGGCCATGAGGAAGAGGGAACCGAAAAGGGGCGGGTGGGGTCAATTTTTTTTCTAAAAAATGATATGTATGAATGTCATAAGGGAGAAGAGATGAATCCAATGGAATAGGTCTCAAATAATGGTGAAAAAATGTATAGACTTTTTTTTTTTTTTTTCACACCTGCGGAGTTATACTCTGGTCTGAAGAATACTACAATGATGAAATTCCCAAACTATTAACCAGGAAGAAATGTGTAGTGATTTGGAAACCCAAACACAGTTGCCCAGAAATAGATCTTGTCTATTTTAATTTGTTTATGTTTCTATCCCCAAGGGTTAGGTATTCAAGGGTTCTATAGACAAGGGTTTGCCCTGTGCTATAGCTCTTTGATATATGTGTGTGGTCCAACAATAGTACTCAACCCAATATCTTAGGGCACTAACTAAAGAGGCTAGACCGTATCCTTAGCTGTACTACCTGACTACCTAGGCACTAGAGAGTATCTTCCCGAGTGTTGTTTTCGGTGGCACTATAGTAGTCAGGTGGCCAATCGGTTTATCTAAAGAGGGCTTCAGGTAATCTAGGATGATCCATACACATATGATGTCTAATGCACTACTACTCGAAGGGGTACCAACATGGGTTACAAGGGTTGCCAACATATGTGTGCTTAAGTACCACTTGTATTTGCTGCGTGTATGAATCCCTCAACCACGGGGTTATGCACGTAACGACAGATCTCTGTGGCTTAAAGATGCCAGAATAAGTCTCTACCATGAAAAAAAATTTACCCACAGTTTCTGCCGAGGAAAGTGATCTGATACCACTTGTAATATACCAGATATAAAAAGTATGAAGAACATAAATAAAATGATAGAAATGGCAGAATAACAACAATATAACCAAAACAATCAACACAATAACACTGAAATGATATAAGAATAACAACATAAATATCACTTTGATTCTGAGAGTAATGTTCACGGGCCTCTTTGAGGGGGAAACCTCCAGTCGAGCATAACTCTAATACAATAATATCCAAGCTAGGGTTCTCATACCCTCGACTCCTATTTATACTAAATATGTCTATTAAAAGAAGCATCTAGAGGAAGATCCTTCTAGAAGCGGAAGCTTCTATTAGGTCTTCTTACATTCGAATTATTCTATTTTATTGCAAGGCCTTATTAATATTGACGTATATTACATCCAAATATATTGTTCTACCTATGTGCCGGTTAGGACCCTAACAGTAGCGCCCGCCTGTGTGTCTGCGTGCAGTTTGGTAGAGCCATCATAATTCGCAGATACATCACTTCAATGTTGACAGATTTGGTAGCATCCGACATGAAAACGGATTTGGTAGCAACCTATGGAATTCATAGCGCCATCATTACACTGCTTAACATATTTGGTAGCATTTTAGGTAGTAAAATGGAAGACCATGCTATATAGACAATTCCGTAGTGCCATGGTGCTACAAAATATCTATGCTTTTCCATATGGTGAGACTAATCAAGAACTTTGAGCTGATAGATGAAAGCCTCTGTTTATCCTGTTAGAGGTTATTTAGTTGCTTATGGAGAGGCATGCCTCTTTTAGTTGCAAATTATTGTGCTAACATAGGCTCCATGGGGGATATAGTCCTCCCTACGAGGCTCTAAAAAATCTTGTAGTTTCAGTGCCTTATCCATTGGGATTCTCCCAACCTTTAACCTCTGCAAACTAAAAAAAACTAAAAAATAACTACTGAAAGAGATGCTCAGAGTGCTGGTCTTATTTCACACAACCTACCTACCCTAAGCTGGCCTCTCAGCTGTTTGATCAAGTGAAATGAAAAATCCAATGGAGCCATGCAAGCATCTTGTCCACTGGTTGGATCCCTTGCATGTGTTTCTTCAAAGGCAACAAAAAATACCTAATTATTGGAAAGGCATCTAAGAGTTTGAAATTAGTTTCATCGCTGACCAAATCTGAAAACTTAATCTCACTCATTGACTGCAAATATGATGCAAAAGGATCTTGCAGCTCATGAAGGAAAACCTCTTGTTGATCAACACATATAAAACAATTATCTTCAGTTTCATATGTTTCTTTTTGTTTCAATCCTTTATACTCACCATCAGTCTAGAAAGAGTTTGAAAATGACCCCTTATGTCCTTCAAAAGAAATGCTATTTTGATTTTCAAAGGAAGAAAGGAAAATGGTTTGCTGACCAACTTGTTCTTGAAATAAAGTTTTAGGAAATGAATGGTTCGAACATAAATCTGCCTGACTATTCTCATATCCATGATCACTTAAAATATTTATATCTTCATCATCTTCACTTTCAAATTCACAACTACTTGATGGATGCAAACTTGAATTGGCAAAACCTTCTGAATAAAAAACTATGGGATCAATAATATCTTCATAAGGCTGCTGGTTTATAAGATGGTGAACACTCTCTTTCAGAAATTGGAATGAAGCAAAGCATAGAGGTAGAGCATCTCCTTCAACAAACTCACTACCTTTCTGTTGTCTATCATCATGGCTAAAATGTGTGGGTTGTAAACCTTCATAAGACTGCTGAAAATAATAATCTCCTAGAGATGAACCTACAAATGGTTGCTCTGGAAGAAAAATGTCATAATCATCGGTATACTCATCATAAGGAGGTAAATTGGAAACCTCTTGAATATCCATAGCAAAAGGATTTGGATCAACAACCGGTGAGTTGACCACTTGATCATAATCTGTTGTAATATTATCCTCATGACGAAATAAACACAGTTCCAAATCAACCTCTTCTTGTTGTCCATGCCTATTCTCACACTTTTTAAAACTCAATGCTTCATCATCCAACTTATCTTAAATCTTGCCACAAGCTCTGAGATTGACCTCCACCTCTTGGGCATCAGAGAACATCTGCTGCAATGACACAGACTTCCTCTCCAAGAGATAACAAGAGAAATCTGAATGGAAGGCCATAACATAATATAACTTGGCAGTACCTTCAGGTGGTTGGATCTCTTCGGGTATTTTGTAATAATGAATAGCAAATCTCCTACTGAAATTTGAGACAATTTCATTATTCATTCTTCTCATGGCATAAAATTCTGAAAGGAATAGATCCCATGACTTTCTTTTGCCCCAAAATTTCAGAAAGGCATGACTTAGTTCTTTCCATGAGTTGATTGACTCGGGAAACAAATGCCTAAACCATTGATTGACATCCCCTCATAAATATTAGGAAAATGCTCTCATACAAACATCATCATGCTTAACTTCAAAGAGGTCAATGAAATGCTCAAAAGCCTGGATAGGTTTTTCAGTTGTAAGGTTCTCAATTTCTCCATCAAAAAAAGGAAGGTATTTGTAATGCTTTGGAGGAAAATCATGAAGAATGGAAGGCAATTTTAAAGGTTTGTATTTCTCTTGTAACTTGGAAGGGATAGGGTTAAGTGAAGGAGAAGGCAGTATATCAATTTTGGATACAGGAAATCTACAAGATTGTTCTAGGTTGTCATGTAGCTCAGATGAAGTGTCTTGGTCATGATCAACAACTATATGATGAGAAAGAGAATGAGAAGGTGAAGGTATATGTACACTTTGTATCGAGGAATAAACAAAGGTGGAATCATGGCCTTCATTTGAAGGCAACAAAGAAAGCAAATGAAGGAAAAAACTTTTGAAAAACTTAGGAAATAACAAGATAATGTTGACAAAATAGAAGAGTACTTTCTGAGGAAAAATCCAACTTGAGTACCTGATTCTGTGATACATTCCTTCCATATTTGTGTCATGTGAGATCATCCTCCAATGGAGTCTGTAAATTTGATTGAAGAATGAGTGGAGTCGCCAGGTGAAAGGTACACAACATTCTTGTATCTGATTGCTGTTCATCTTCAACAATCATCTCTAGTCTTTGTCATTTTTCCCAGGGAAGATGAAACCTTCGCTACACTCCTCCCCGACAACGACGCCAAGATGTTCTCACTCAGTATTTTCCTTGGGATGTATCAAGGAAACCTTGAGGTAACCATTTCAACCACTTTGGACTGTATTTCTGACCTATACAATCAGAGAGGGCTCTCTCAAGGGACAAAAGTCTCTAAGACTCAAAATATATTCAACAATAACATTTAGAAGGTTAGATTTCTGATAAGAACATGTTTTTTTTTATAAAATTTGGTAAGACAAACATGAGGGGGTACTATTGAGAAATGGAGTCTAATATGAATCTTAAAGACTTGTAGTTTCAACTTAGCTGAAGTCAACTTAGCTAAATTCTACTAACATTCTCTGAGGCATATCAAGTATTATGCTCGGGAAATATAGATAAAGAATGGTAGAGGATAGGAGAACAAGCCCACTACAGTAGAAGCATTAAAACAATGAATTTCTATTGTAGCTTTAGACAATATAAACTGTAAGGTAGCTAGAGAGGTAGTGGAGGGGCCCAGAGGGCCCATAGTGATGATAGTGGAGACCATTCAATGTAAGGTAGACTAGGTCCACTATATTATTAAATAAGGCCCACTATGGTAGTTAGATATAATAAATGAGTAATTAGATATAATAAATGTAAGATGACTTCTTAGAAGGTTCTACTTCTAGAAGATTCCTTCTCTAGAATGTTCTTAGGTGATGGTAGCACTATATAAAGGAGTTCAAGTAATGTAATGGGATATGAAGATAAGTATTGTATTTAGAGCGGTAGCTCAATAGGAGGACGCCCTCTCGAAGAGGCAAGTGAATAGGAGAGGATCCCTTCCATAATAGGATCCATTGTATGGTGTTGCTCTACCTGAAGGGTTTGGTAATAATATTGTGTGGTTTCTTCTATCTTGCTCTGTGGATCTATTGTGTATTCAGTATTGGTGGTGATTATATCTTTAGATTTGGTATTGGTTCTTAACAAAGGTAGCTAGAGAGGTAGTGGAGGGGCCCAGAGGGCCCATAGTGATGATATTGGAGACCATTCAATGTAAGGTGGAATAGGTCCACTATATTATTAAATAAGACCCACTATGGTAGTTAGATATAATAAATGGGTAATTAGATATAATAAATGTAAGAGGACTTCTTAGAAGGTTCTACTTCTAGAAGATTCCTTCTCTAGAATGTTCTTAGGTGATGGTAACACTATATAAAGGAGTTCAAGGAATGTAATGGGATATGAAGAGAAGTATTGTATTTGGAGCGGTAGCTCAATAGGAGGATGCCCCCTCGAAGAGGCAAGTGAACAGAAGATGATCCCTTCTATAATATAATCCATTGTATGGTGTTGCTCTACCTCAAGGGTTTGATATAATAAAGTTGTGTTTTCTATATTTTTCTTCTACATCTGTTGTGGTGATTTTGTATTAAGTATTAGGCTCTTAACAATTGGTATCAAATCACTTTCCTTGGGCAGACATTGTGGACAAATATTTTTTATTTTTGCAGGTAGGTTTTTTTTTTTTTTTTCCTGAGAAGAAAAAAGAGGGCCGCGACATTCTCAAAGTTTTCAATATATTTATGTGCAAAATT